>MU132144.1:393449-672630 GCA_015039395.1 Ceratobasidium sp. AG-I | reverse complement strand
AATAAACTAGCTAGCAAGCAGATATCACTGTGTTCTGAAAGTGCTCATATAGCTCTAAAAACCTGTAGGAATTTTGGGGCCCTAGACTGCTTGAACACAGAATACTATGTGGCTTAAGGATATATGTCTCGTGTTGCGACTGGGTCTTTCTTGCGTGTTGGATTTATTTTTGCTTCTTTTTCGCTTTTTTCTGTTTGACCCTTGATGTGTAAGTGCAGGATTAGAGTCTATTTTAAGCATTTTACGTGCATTCCAACAATCTGAAAAGAAAAGTGTCTTAGACTACTGGAAGTTTTTTAGGTGTGCGTCACATTACAATCCATTGTCAAAGCGAGTTACTATGTAGTTAGTGTCTGAACGTTGAAAGCTTAGCCGAGAAGAGTGTTCGCACATAATTCACCTTACATCCTCAATTAACTACTTTAATACGCACTCAAATGTAGCATATAGCCACTGCTTTCTTTGGGATTAAGTTGAAGTATGTCACGCGTTTTCAACCTAAATAAGAGGCACAAAAACCGGGCTGCAGAGAATAATTATATCCATTGCTTAGACAAAAGTATGCAGTGAAAAGAAGCAAAGTCCGACTAGGAGCAAAAGTATGTTATCCTAGCACAGGGATAGAAATGTGCAGCTGAAAGTGTACCTCAAAGTGTGGGGTGAGATGTGAGCTAAAATATGCACCTTTTGTGCGTACACTGAAGCTCACTTAATATTTTGAGAGTCGCTTAGGCACATTTTTCAACACTGTTGTAAAAGACAGATTGTATTTGTGTTGCGCTAGGTCGGTCAAAATTAAAAATAACATCCGCTATTGGTAAGTCTGTTAGATAGGCCATAGTAGTGAAGGAAGAAGCATAAAATCTGAAGGAAAGTAAGATATTGGTTTGCGTGTAGGTCAAATTAATCAAGGCTATGGTAGGAGAGATATGAGGCTTGAACGTTTTGAAGAGGAACTATGTTGAGGCAACGACGTATGAATTAAAAGGCAGGGGGTAGCACGCAACGTAGATTAGGCCAAACAGAAAGAGACTAGGCAAGCGGAACGCGAGATATAATTAGCAAAGGGGGTGATTAGAAAAGCTTGTAACCTTGCTGAAATGGATTGTAGCCAACCGGTGTAGAAGCATCAAGATTACTGGCACTGCTGTTACTTGCCAGCTGTCTCCTAGTTGATCGCTTAGGTCTCTCGGCCCATGGTGGTGATTCGGGAGTGGAATGCCTGGCGATAGGACTAGAGTGAGTGAGATCAAATGGGGATTCGGTGTCGTCCAATACAAAACTTGATGTCGCTGCTTCCAAAACTTCCATGTCACTGTCGGGGTCTTCAAGAGCTGTGCCTGTAGGGGAAGCAGGGCTAGTAGTGCGGGTCGATGGTCCAGGGGATGGGGATTGGGGCGGGAGTGCTGGGGATGGTTGCCTTGAACGACGGGCCTGGGACATCTCTGGCATATCGTTGGCAGTGTCTTCAAAGGAGTCGTCTGACGTGGGAGTGGTTTGCTTGGTGCTCCCATGGTGTGGAAATGGCGTAGAAGCAGATCGGAGCACGAGTTCGGAAGAACGAAGCCTTGAGGAGGATGGTACATCACTTGCGACTCTAGGACGAATGCGTTTCTGTAGGGTAGCTTTGGAAGTTTTGGAAAGGATCTGGACTAATAAACGTAGTTGGTTAAAAGGGATACATTATCAGATGGCTGATACTCACCTTTCTTTGGACGACCTGAATCTGAACTTTCCTCATCTTCCAAAAGAAGGAACTCGTCCCGACCTTGAGGCTTTATTTGACTTGTAGCTGGTTTGTGCTGGTCGTCCAATGGATCCTGATCGAGTTCTAGGGGGTCAGATACTTCGGCTTCATCATCAGATTCAGCGTCCAGATCTGAAGGAGATTTCGCCTTTGCTTTCTCCTTGCCCTTGGATTTGCCTTTGCCTTTTACGTTTCGCTTCAGGGCTCGATAAATCCTAGGCGACACCCCCAGGTTCTCCAACATACTCTGAGTAATATGAAATGGTAGGGCTTCGGCCCAGCATAAGCAAACAATAAAAAACGTGATGAGAAATAGTGTACCAAGATAGATTTCCCTAGTATCATTATTCCGTGCCTCCCGAGAACAGCGTCGAATGAGCTGATCTGCGGTTGCTCCCGATTGACCTTCCAGGCTTGTCAGAGTGTAATATGACTTCATGAGTGGGATGAACCAGTTGGAATCGACGTGGTCGCTGTCACCCCATCCTGACGTCTCACAAGCAAGAGTATACAGATCCTGAAATAAAAGCGCCAAGTGTTCTGCTGTTTGCTGCCTATCCATATTACGATCAAGAGAAAGAGGATCGTTTGGGACATGGACACGAGCTAGAGGAGAGTTTTCGAGCCGTGCTTTGTTGAGCAGATCTAAAGCAGGGCAATCCTTGATGTGGTGTGTAGTGATGCCAGTGTTGTTACGCTTCTACAAGTAGTAATAGTCTCTTAGCTTTTTCGAGGTGAAAAGAAAAGCAAAGAAAATCTGACCGTTTCCAAATATTCACCAGCGTAATCAATAAAGTAGATTGCACGTATCTCCACACAAGAATCCTTCAGTTTCCTTTTGCCTAAACTTGTGTCAACAATCTGAGACGAAAAAGAGAGTGACAGGAATACACCAACCTTTTGGCTTTGGCTCGGCATTGGGGATGTCCGAGTGCTTAGTACGAAAGCCAGCAAGAACTTCCTTCCGCGCAGCTGGTAGGACCAGCTTTGATTTGCCTTTGCTACTTGCAATGGTGTCCCTCCAGCGACTTTGAGATATCTGTGTGGTTGGAGTGGGAGTATCGCTGGTAACCGCAGCAATGGTAGCAGGGGAAATAGTCGGTTTATGAAGGGAGACAAGATGACCACATTCGCAATGAGAGGGCCTTGTCGCAGAAACCAAAAGGTCAGGACATTGTTCCACACACTCTGGTTTAAAACAGCAAGGGCGAAGCACAGACATAGGTCAGAAGATATTGGGAGAATAGTAAGATCTACGAAAACGAGTGTGTTAAAGTTTGAAAAGAAAACAGAACAGTAGGGGTTAAAGACGAGTAGGTGTGTTTGAGGTATTTAAAAGGAGAGTCACATGACTTGTGGTCCTGGCACGTTCCTTGGATACCAAAGCAGATACAAGTACCAGTGATTGTTGCTGAGCTTAAGAAGCCCGGGGTTTTGTCAATTCTGTACACTGGCGGCAGAAATGTGCTTGCGGTCATAATAAAGGAAACAAAAAACAAGTTTCTTGAGTGGATCCGACAGAATCTATGGATAAAGCTGCGACTATGGTGGCAGTGCAGTCACCTGATCAACATCCCAAATACCGACCGACTTGTTCAATCCATTTTCTCGCCCTCACAAGGGCCCGTACCTTGTGCCCTCGGAAGAGTCGGTCCGTACGCAGCGTACCGTGTCTTGTGACGACTTCGTGTTCCAGCTATCCCCCCGTTCCCAGCAGTTGCTGCTAGCGAAGAGTAGCTAGGCTGAGCCAAGCCTGACAAGCTGGCTGCAGTGTCCCACATGAGTATGCCGTCAAGGTGCTTTGCATCGATATTCAATCCTGCTTCCATCTCACTCTCCTGGATTTCTTTCGGTGTGAGTTTTTTCAACGATTATCCTCTGTGCTTATCTAACTGTTTAACTAATTCCCTTTCTAGGCATTCTGATCTTCACGATGAACAGAAGCGTTATCAGGTCATCTCGATCAAACTCGTGCATCCTGTGGCTTGCTTGTTGTAAGCCAACCTTACACATGTAACATTACTCGCGTAACAGTCATCTGACTGGCTCTCTTCTCCTCTCCCAAAGTCGATACTAGGAGTTTACAACAGGTTATGCGCCCCGCACAGCCGGACCTATTCATATCACTAGTCAAATCGATCTCTTCACTCTCTATTGACTATGTCCTACTTCTACGAGTCCGAAATTCCCTAATTCCCGCGATTCGCCGAAAATGGCGACAATTACGAAAGCTGGCGGCGAAATGTTCTTGCTGTGCTCGAATTGATCGACCTGGGTGACTTCGTCGCAGCTGGAGTGGAGGGAACGGTGCGCGAGGACGAGAGTTTCGTTCTCACCTCACGCCGGCGCTAATCACTCATGCGATCGGGTTCCCGACCACCCATGACCTTTGGACCGCGCTGGCGAATCGATTCGCCCCGGACGCCACTACAGCACCGCAAAGCGACTTACCGAGGCACGGAACTACGCAGGAAATGAGGGAGGATCGAGATGGACAAGGAGTGGGAATAGGGAAGGGAGAGGGTGTCGCCGAGGCCAGAAACCGGTCGTACGCAGCCAGGACGCGATGGGGACGACCAATGATTGACCCGGCAATCGAGTGGAGGTATACGCAGAAGACGCGACGACCCCTTCGACTCAAATTGCGCCGGCTGACGCCAAGGGCAACCGCCACGAGCCAATGACAATCGCAGCGATGGCACACGACGAAATGGAGCGCAACGAGGGTGGTATACGAATGTACGCGACCCCAACGACGCCAAACGTCGACCCCACGAGCCTAGACGACCTAACCATCGATCTGGACACGTTAAACGCGTCTAAGACCCCGAATTCAGTGCACACGGGCCCGGACGATGGACCCGACCATTCAGACATGTTCCACGCATCCCCGAGCCACAGGGCCGCGCACCTACACGACCAAGAGCCAACAACGCTGGAGAACGCCGGGCAGGTCACGCTCGCAAGCGTAGACTGCGATCATTGTCGATTCTCGACTTCTCGAGACACCGATTTCGACGAGGGGGGCACAGCACGCGAAGGAATCGAAAACGAATGCTCCCAGAAGCCTACAGACAGAAGGGTCGTCAGCATGGATCAAAATGGAGGCAAAGCGACGAAATCGGATGTACCAGGCTGTCCAGAGCCGACTACGCGTCCACCCGAGGCGATCGAATACCCAAACAGCGGCGGAAGGCTCCCAGATGTCCACCCGAGGCCCTAGAGGCTCCTAATGCGTTCGAACGCCCAACCGATGGCCCAGGCCTTCCAATACGTCCACCCGAGGCCCCAAAGTCGTCCCAAGTCCCCCGGACGACACCAAATCCTCTCAATCGACCCCCACTCACTGGACACGCGCCAGAGCGCGGCGACGACCTGTCCGGGGGTGTCTACGACGCCCACAACGTCTCCACACCGTTCCCCGCAACGCACGAAGGGCAACACACACAACGGGACGCGCCAGAGCGGATCCACGCTACGCCGTCGATGCGTACCCGCACACCTACCGTCTTCGATGACGGGGTGAAGTATGCCTGCGGCACAAGGTCATCGGGGACCTAGGCACACTAGGGGGCGGAGAGAGTGTCAGTACGGCGCAAAACGACGGCGAGGACAAAAGAACGAACGTACCGAGTCGTCCCACGTCGCCTACACATCCTCTTGAGGCTCCACAGCCTCCACAGCCATTCAAAACGCACTCAGCGTCGTCAGACCTGATGGAGGACACGGCAGAGCACACAGGGTGTGTGGGGCACGCCAACGACGCGCCTGCGGAAACCGCAGAGACGCATGAGGCGAAACAGGCGGATCGCGACGAAGGACACGCGGACAGGCGCATACGAGCGCATACCGCGCCAACGCCGAATCCCACGTATACCGGCTCGAGTTACATGTCTGGCGACCGAATCACACGCAGCAAACACCTCGAGCACGCAACGACACCGACGCTCAACGAACCGGCGACATGCGAGCGTGCTACTCCCAAGGGATTAGGGGGTGCCAAACTACTCGCCCCGTTCGACAGCTCCTTGGACTCTTGGCGGTAAATTACCGGGGTCACTGCTAGACGGCTATAAACGCAACTCTTGGAGCAACTTAGCTCAATTTTATCGCTGGGTCACGAGAGCCACGGCCGTACTTCAATGTGAACTGGGAGCTTTGTATCGGAGGGGCAGCGAGAGTAAGCTCGATCTCAACGTGCCCACAAATTGGTACGTCAATGGAGTCTACTCATCAGAATTTGTACTAATGTCATTCACAGTTCTTTTGTGCTGCCACTAGAAGATCTGTCGTTGACTCGCCCTCTTGCGTGCTGGAACGGGCGTTTAATACGATCGGGATTGCGAGCTGTTGGATGCGCTGAAGTGAAAAGGTGGGATTGGTGTCCAGGACAATACTGATACCACCCGAGGAGACCGCAACCGGAGCTCTACATTTAGAAAATGTTGTCAAGTAAGCCTCACCGATATCTTTCGACGGCGTAGCCTTGAGCTAATCGTATTTTTTAGTTGAGGAGAAGCAAGGTGGGTGCATCTCATCTTTGGGTTAGCCTCGTATTGAATCATCTCTTGTGGTGCAGCTCTGGAGACAATGATTACCCCTCCCCACTTGCACTTTGCTCAGATGACTTCTGACGTTGAAGAGCACCGACACATTATTGACAATCTATGCTCAACACACAAGTGGGACATGTCTGAACTCAAAGTCAAGACTGCTGACGTTGCAGCCATCATTGCCAAGGTTGAACACTTTTGTGTGTTGTCAAGGAGGGCATGCATGAGCAGCGCCAGGTAATTTTTTACATACAAAACAAAGTTATTGTACTTCCGTAGAAAATAATACTTTGTTGCTTAACTGACGAGCAACCAAGTGGGAATTGATTAGAAGATGCTTATGAAAGCAACTCAAACACAGCTTGTTAGAACTCTCGCCCAACCGATCCCTGCGAAATGTCTTTAGCACCTGCCACGATTAATACTTCCAATGACAAGGACTTTGTCAACGATGATGATGAGGACTTTATCAACGATGAAGCGGGAGCGTTAGTACTAGTCCCTTGAACTAGCGCCAAAACCTAATGCATGGACAATTAGGATTCGGCTGGATTGGGACGTGTTCTGCCAGGTTATCCAAGCTATAGATGCTGCAAACACCAACCCACAGTGAGTCTCGTTTAAATTATGCCTTCTTAGCTCTAAAAATCCATGTTACAGTCTTGATCTTCTCGCAGAAAAGGGCGTGAATAAATGTCTTCCTGATCCCCCTCGTAGCATCAAATTGTTTGACAAGCCCACCGAGCACGACTACTACCAGTCACTGGGAATTCCAGAAGAAAAAAAGCAAGACCCCTATTCGTTTGTAGCACGTCACTTCAGGAAACTATTGTCGAGTGAAGAAAAGTACGCACTTTGTTTGTGGTTGATATTTGTCCTATTGACCTCCAGCCAGATTATTTTGGCTGCGAATGTGTCGGCCCGAGGAACCTGATCTAGTCTCGCAATTTCTCAGTGTTACTCCTAGCGATCATGGCCACTTATCTAGTGGCGGGTCGTCGCAAACTGCTAGTCCCAGTGGACCCAGTCGTAGCTCTACTCCAATGACCCGTTCGGCTGCAGAAAATAGCACTGGGACGCCAAACAATGTAGAACGGTAAGCGCACTAGTTATCATCAGATCAACTTGAAATAATTGTTCGTAGCATTGTAAGCAAACGGGAGCTAAAGCGAAAGGATCACCGAGAACATCGGGCCAGACGTGAGGTTGAACGTGCGTTAGAGGAAGCAGCACAGAAGCAGAAAAAGTCAGTTTTTTCCTTTGCTGGGCTCAAATGTAAATAACATTGTTTTCTTCTCATAGAGCTCGCCGATCTGGTCCCCGGCCTTTCGAAGAGTCATTTTTCAATCACCTAGCGCATGCCGATTATGTCCTATGGCAAGCTCATACTAATATCAGTGAGTTTTGTCGTAATGATAGTATGCCTAAAGTTAACACATCCCCTTGTAGTTCGTTGCGGCGTCGAGGTCCCAGTTAGCTTTAGTGCTCAAAAGCTTGTTCACCGTATGAAAACCAAGCGTGAATCTGCAAAAAAGGCAACAGCTTCCCTACGATATACTAGTACCCCTGAGGAACAACTGAAGGACTTAGGATCGGCTCCATTTGTTCTCCTCGACTCTGACGATGTCCCTGTTCTTATTAATCTTCCAGGGTACTTCAGCAAAAAACTCACGGTAACGACACATCCAATTTTAGAATTTCTTTGCACTGAAACACATTGTGGGTAGGCGTTTTATACCGAGGAGTTGGAAGCTTTTGGAGTGAATGTTAATCTTCAGACGGAGCAATCGGACGCATCTGATAGGGGCAGGGGATACAACTCCGAAGCAGGTCGTCTGGTAGGATGTTTGAATGCGGCCATAGCTTGGGTGCCTCATGGACATCCAGTACGTGTTTTTTATATGGTGACAACTAAACTGATGTTTTGTTATAGCAAGATGATCCTATGACGTCGGGTGGCATGCTCCATGGATACCACAATCCATCATCCATTGACCCCACTGCGCGCGTCAAAGCATTCCACGCTATGCAGTCACACCTGAAGAACACACGGGAGATTCCGACTCTCATGAATTATGCACTCTATCGGTCTCATCGTTCTAGTTTCCTCAGTCACCTCAAGATGATCCAGGGCCTGAAAGAAAAGGTGGCCGCCGCCAAAACCATGGCCACTCATGATCCATCTGTTTTATCTGGTAGGTTCTGTTTACTCTGTGTGCAATTTGATCTTATTGCTTTATTGATTGACAGGCCGTTCTTATATTTACTGTCGTGCAACCCCTGCACATTATGACAACAAGGAATCTCCCTGGGGCTGGTCGCCACTTGTGGTCATGGGTGACTGTACCGAAGGCAGCATGGCCATTCCAAAATTAGGGATTAAGTTCAGGTATATCCCAGGAGCTATGGTTTTTGTTCGGGGCCGTTTGCTGGAACATGGTGTCGTCGATTGGACAAAAGGTACCAGGTATTGTGTGGCTCATTTTAACCATACAACTGAGTGGAAACACACTGGGATTGAGCCACCGATGTCTTATTGATAACGATCTTTGTTGATACATGAAAATGTCAGTACTATGAGATTGACAAATGGACTCGTTGATAGTTTTGGCTCTAAGCATTTTGGTATCGCAAGGCAGTAACAATTTAAAATAGGTTCGTTCACGCAACTTTACTTAGCAGCCCAGCGCTTATTGCTGCTCCCTTTTCCACTCTCATACGCTATCCATTTGCTTCCCACACAACAGTTCTCTTGTCAGCTTGATGAATGATTGGCTGTTCCCCGTGTTGCCACCTCCTACATTTCACTCAAGCTGGCCCCAAGATATTATAACTGCACATCAAATTCTCCAGGCCCGGTTCTTTTCTTGTGTTGTTCAGCTTCAACAGGATGACGGGAACCTAGAGCAACTCAAAATGTTATTTGGAGGACTTGAGTCTGATGCAGTCTCGTTGCTATTGAAGTTTGAAACTCGTGGTCTTCCGGCTGAATTCATTGAAGAATGTTTTCAATGTTTAACTGGTGTAGCAGCGCAATTAGAAGAGTCGATTGACTCTATCCAGGAGCTGTGAGTTTTCTTCTGAGGGTTTTTTCTGTTTAGCGACTACTGAATAACGATTCTATTAGACACACGGGGCGGAAGGCTCAACCACCGCAAGTTGTATTGACAAACACTGGCGTTGACCGCGGCCGTGGCCGCCCCAAAAAAACTGTTGATCCGGATTTCCTAGCTGATGCGCTATCAGCCAAGAGAAACATATCAAAGTCCCAGCTGGCTCGCTCTTTGGGTATTGACAGAAAGACTTTGGCCAAAAGCGTGAAGGCAGCAAATCTCTCAACCGGATTCTCCGCAATCTCCACTCAAGAACTAGACAATGCTATCACTGACTACAAGTCTCAGCGTCCATCCTCTGGCTTACGATTTGTTGTTGCTCACCTACGAAACTCAGACATCAAAGTTCAACGTGAACGAGTACAAGATTCTTTGTCTCGGGTAGACGGTGCGGCCACTCAACTTAGGAAATCTGATGTCATTAAGCGAAGAGTCTACTTCTCGCCTGGTCCTGGGCACCTTTGGCACACGGATGGGCATCACAAACTCATTCGTTGGGGCTTCGTAATCCATGGAATAATTGATGGTTACGACAGAATGGTTAGTACGGTCTGTAAAACTTTAGCTTTGCTGAACATGTTCTTCAGATTACTGGGCTCCGAGCTTCAGGGAACAATCAAGCCTCCACTGTACTTCAGTTATTTCAAGAGGCAGTTCAAGAATACGGATGTCCAAGTAGATGTCGTGGCGACAGGGGTGGGGAAAATATTCTAGTTGCTCTTTACATGATCATGAAGCGAGGTCCTAACAGGGCCTCGTTTATGTGGGGATCGTGAGTACTATGATGTTGCCGTAAAATTGATTTAATCTTGTTACTCTTCTAGATCTACTCACAACCAGCGTATTGAACGGTTATGGGTAGATGTTGGATCTCAATTTGTTCGTCGATGGAGAGCATTTTTTGCTCGGCTGGAAGATCTGCATTTCCTACGCCCAAATCTCTCCAGTCACTTGTGGCTGCTTCACCAACTTTTCCTTCGGGAGCTCAATGAAGACTGCCTGCAGTTTCAGCAAGAGTGGAACCTACATGGTGTGGGTGGACCACAGACTCATGGGCAAACACCAAGCGTACGCAACCATACTCTAACAACAATAGAAACTTATTTTAGGATTCACTTTAGGACATGCGTTTGCTTGCGGAGCTCGAACAAGGCACTGGCTTCAATGACGAGCTAGACAGTGAAGATCCCCAGCTACTTCAAGAGTTCTATGGAATAGATGGAGAGGCTACCAATCATCCGCAAGGCACGACAGGTGCAGGCGCATCACCTGAGGACGCTCAGTACCAGCCCGATTGCTCTGTTGCTTCGCAGGACTCAGATAGCATCGGAGCTTCTCTGTCCAACGCAGAGAATCAAACCATGAACCTCTTACGGTCGCAGCTCCAACAAGAGCAAGAGCAAAATGTCCGACACCCTCCTATCGCTGTTCCAGCACGATCTTCCCCATTTTCGTCTGCAGACGAAGAGGATCTATACTGGACTGCTTTGGCGCAAGCTGAGGGTGATAATTTCACACCTTCGGGATATGGTGTTTTGGCTGCGGAATGGGAGGATGGCCTATATCCAGAGATAGAGGTCATAAAAGTAGGGAAGCGACGAAAGGGCGTGCATGAAATTGTACTTCCTTGCCATGTGTGGCTTCCTCGCGCCTTGCGTTGGGCCCGAGCACTTCATGTTCTCAACTACTTTAACGAGGTTTAATCCATATTTCTTTTCAATCAAGTATCGTTATTGTCATTTGGGGCTACACCCTATGGTACAAACAATAGTGAGCTGGAAAAGGAGCGACGCCTATCGCGTCTCATAGTATCCCAAGACACTTAAGATACCTTCTCCAGTCAGTATTTCTCAATCTTGAGCTCTCTAGTCTTTGGTGCTCTGTGAGCGTTGTTTGTGAGGTAATATATGTGGTTTGTAGTCCAGGGGAGACAGGGACAGGACAACAAACATGTACAAATACCAGCCCTTTCCTTTTGCTCTCAACAAGAGCCCTCCGCCACGGCCACAACCTTGACTTCGAACCCAAAGTCCCAGTTTAAATGTCTCTGTCTCAAGCAACCTCTTCCCATTCAGCTATACTTGTTTCTAGTGATGATGACGAGGTTATGAGTGTCCACGACTCGCAGTATGAAGTTATCCCAAGCACACAAACTACCGTTCTAGACGAACCTGCTCCATCTAGCAACATAGCAAAGGATCCCACCCCCCCTCCAACTCCACCGCCCAGGTTAATTCCTGACGTATTTAGCTACATGAGATTTGGAAACAATGTCCTTTGGGTTTCGGTATGTTTCCTTGATAAACCTGCCTTTTTTGTCAGTTCGGCTGACATGAGCTTGGAAGCTGGCTGGTGATGTTTTCCCCGTCCACGCATTTCTGCTGGCCAGGGCCTCTGGCGAGTTCTCAAACATGTTATCGACCAGTTTAGGAAATGGAGAAGGCGACACCGAAGCGTTTCCACTTCCTCTAGACAACCACGGAACACGATCTGAGTGGTATTCCCTTCTAGATTTTCTTTATCCCAACATGTACGTAATTCTTACTTATCCAAATAGATTTCAGCTCATTCTTTTTATTCAGTCACGACGAACAACCAGTCCTTCGAAACCAAGCGTACTGGGTTAATCTTCTCTCAATTTCTCACAAGTACGATTTCACTGCTGCCTTTTGTGCGGCTATGGAGGCTTTGGAGCACAACAAAGACGAATCCATGTCGTACACACTCAAGCTTTCTCTAGGGCTTCGCTTTCGGATCTGGGAGTGGGTCAAAGACGCTACCTCTCTTGTTGTTCATATCCCTCTCTCCACCTTGACCCCTGATGACATTTCAAACCTTGGCCCCGACATCATGAACGAACTTATTCAACTTCATACACAGCTTGCCACGCACCGAGCCTACACTGGGATCTGCCTGAGCACAGTGTTTCCACGAGACGTCTATGGCTGCACATCTCCGGACAAGTGCCTGGCAGTGTGGAAAGAGGCGTCGTACACTCTAACCAAGCGCCTTATCGACCCACACAAGCCAGCAAAAGATTTTCAGATTCTTGAAATGATCGAGAAGCGAGGAAGGCCTGTTGAAGTTCTTCAAAAACTGGATAGGTTTTGTTATGCTCGCCTGGTTGAAAGCTGCCGGCTTGCCTTTGATGGAAAGGACTTTGAGTTTGTGGACCACGTAATTCAGAAGTTACGAGTTTCGTCTGGTCTCCAGCCGAAGAAGAAGTCCACTAATGACACCAACAATGCTGGCGAGGCTGAATAACTTTAGTACAACATCTCGATAATGTCCGTTTGACGAACTATTATTTCTATTTCTTGTTTACGCTTTTGACTTTTACGAACATTCATGGTTTCTCGCTTGATTTCAAGATTATTTCAGACGTCTGGGTTTAGCTGTTTGTATTCAATTCAGCAAACAATTTATTCCTGTTTCCTCCAGCAATTTGAGCTTCTTCAAAAAAATTAAAGCAGACGTTCAATGCACCATTTATGAAAGAAATGCATACTTTATAGGTGAGAGAACGCACCACATATCTTAGTCAAGAAAAGTGGCACACTTCCATCCATGTATACGGAAAGCATACATCTACCCAAAAGCTCGATCACATTCTCTCTCCTCTCCCACATTTCTCTCAACTCGACACTGCACATACTTCTAAAATATAACATGAGCTCACACTCATTGTGGGGCCTGGTTCAACCACGGGCACTTTTCTAAGCTACAATTAAATATTTTGGCAAAAGAAACTCCAGTCCCGTTTTATAATATGAACAAAGAGGTTTCTCTCAAGTCAAGTATTTTAACAACGATGCTATAGTACTACCACACTACTACCTGAAAGCAACAAAAACATATTTTGGACCAACTGGGTTTTTTTTTCAGGATTTATGCGCATACATTGCCTTTGTTTCTTCCCAGAGAGAAGAACTTCTTCGATTTGTACCTAACTAGCCTTCCAGATAAGTTGATATGCGGGTGGGAATAAATCCCCAGTTGGAACGCGATATATATGGCACCTGGGGAGAAAACCTCTCACAGGCCCCTTGGATTTATTTTTGCTCATATCTCGCTTATTTCTGATTGAAACTTGGCTCTCTTATATGCGTTTTGTAGCTCTGAAGGATAGCTATCGGACGAAATCTTACATGTTATTATAGCAGTTCTATTCATGTAGTTACAGCCTTTTTAACACCGGGGTCGCTTTTCTGTGAGAGGTTTTATCCGATACTGTATATTGGGTAAAGTTGTAGGTACCTGCTCCGTGTAAGTGTGCACGGATCTTGAGGGCTCACCAAGAGTTCACCGCGGTTGTTTGTCTGGAGGCCTGGCACTCGCCCAGCTTCATTTCTAACACCATGCATGAATTTTATACTCAGCTCTGCTCCTTTATGATTATGCTTCAATAGCAGGAACGCACCGTGGATCTTCAAGTCCAAAAAACACACCGTATCCAGCGCGTGCCGCGCGTTTCCCGTTGTCGGAGCACGCCCCGTCGGTCCATACTTCAAGCTCGGTAGCCATTTTTCTTGGCCCCCAAATTGGCCTTGAGAAGTGAAGAAGAACAAATGCTGGATGCGAGTGTGTTTTGTTGCTTTCTGAGTGCCCAATGCGCGATTCATATTTGAGAGTGAGAGCAGGTGCTATGATAGCCCTCTTGAATATGGGGCGAGCTGTGATTCTACTTCCAGTTTTTGCGCTCGAAGCGCCAATGACGCTCCGATTTTTTGTTGAAAGGCTCGTATAGACTGGCGCAGAAACTGCGCCCACATCTCTTTTAGTTGCAGTGTGGCATTTTGGTCGGTCTAAAGAATGTTTTTTCTGAACAGGCTGGATACGCTTAGCCTCTGTTCGTCTAGGTATGTCCCATTCACTCTTACCTTGTGTTCTGGGTTTGACTTTCTTGGTCCCCAGATCGGTGGTTTCGCGTCGAGCAAGACAAAAGCAGGAGGCGAAAAGGCATGGCTACTATAAGCTAATCGACGATGCGGCTCCCAGACGAAGGAACGGATCTGGGTGGACAGATGGTTGCGAGCGACGGTCGGTTTGATGCTTATAGACAAAACACCTGGGCTGCGCGCCTCATGTCGTAAGGACAGTTGTAAAAGAGTCAAAGGTCGTGTCAATTTATTCTGAGCTAGGCGGGAGTGGGGGGAATAATTCAAAGCGGACCTCACGAGAGGCAGATCGAGACTTGCTAAGGTCATTAGCAAGCCAGCAAAAGTGCAATGGGCAATTCAAGGTCCGACGAGTGTTGAAGCGTTGATGCGTCTAGTGCGTGGTTCGCTGCAGTCAAGCCTTGCTGGTTAGTCACTGAAGGGCCTTAGCTGCTGGTAGCAGGATGTGTACGAAGTTGCGGCATGATAACGAGGTAGAGCCAGAATAGCAAGATCCATACCGCACTCGTTACAGTAAGCAGGCGGTGATTGACAAGGATAAAGAAGGCAGGAAAAGACAGGCGCTAGATATTCGTATTGCCTTTTTTGTCCAGCAGTACGAAAAGGGAAAGCGCCGTACGAAGGAGCTGGGTATATGCGCCTCTATTTTGGGTGCCCACGCTTTTGAGTCAAAGATAATTAGAGTCTGTGTTCTTTTCGGTCTGGTGCGATACATACAAAACAAGAAAGCAAGGAAAAAACACACAAAGGATATTCAAGGACAAAACTTATGTTGGCAGTTGGGGCACCTAACTCTCTGCTTTTTCTTCCCCGCCCTCACGCGCGCGCGCCGCTCGGTCTCGCTGTCTGCAATCTCCTCGCCATCCACGTCCATCGGCTCGTCGCGCACTCGTTTTCCGGGTCCGCTAGCCTTCGGAGCTGGTGTACGGCCCTCGATTGTGACACGGCTAGTAGATGCGACGGCTGGAGGTGGGGGCGATTCAGGGTCATCTATATCGTCGATATCGATGTCGAGGTCGCTATAGCCGTAGTCAGAGCCTTGATCCTCAATTGGCGCGGACTTCTTGAGGATGCGTGCAAGCGAGCCTTGTACCAACGGCTTTTTCGGCGTGACGCTTGGGGTGGTCGGGGCAACAGTCGTAGTCACGGCGGGCTTGGTGTAACTTGGGGCAGCAGCGACAGGTATATCAGCAAGCGAATTAACCTGGCCAAATGCTCGTTAATCACACGCATATAACTAACTGTAAGTCGAAATTACTTACACTGCGAACAAAAGGCTTGCCCTTCACGCTGGCCTTCGGTCGCCTCTCGAGCTGGATGCGCTTTGCGTCCCAGTCTGGACTACTTGCAGGAATCTCGGCAATACTACCTGCGGCGTCTCTGGCAAGCTTGTCAACTGCATTGTTACCGACATTTGTCTGGTGCGCTTTGACGTGAACAAGTGCTACGCGGTCTAAATTGGGTGCGGTATTAGTAAAACGTTAAGGAATTTAATTTCAATAAGCACACCTCCGCGACAATTCAAGAGTGCATCCAGGTAGCGGACCATTGAATAGTTGGCTGCAGGTTTGTTGCTGCCGTTGAGCCCCCCTTTGGCGATCCATTTGGGCAGCCAGTTGGGGTCAGTGACGCCTACACATTGTTAACGTGAGGTTGGGAAATAGGGGCAATACGGCATACAAACGTACACTGGATGGTATATTTTGAGTCCGTATAGACAGTGAGCATTGGTGCATCTTCATCGATGATCTCGAGCGCGCGAATCACCGCCTGCACGAGGTGTGTTAGAAGTGACACAGGGTAATCCATCTCCACACTCACCAGTAACTCGCCGCGGTTGTTGGTTTGTTGGCCCGGCACCCGACCAGACTCGTTCCTACATTTTAAGTCAGTATCAATCCGAGTACCAATAAAGTGAAGCTCCTACCTTGGGTCATTCGGCGCAAAATACACTGCATAAGCGGCCCTCGCCCCAGGCTTGCCATTCCCAAGGCACGATCCATCCGTCCATACCTCGATAGACCCGTCCAGGGCAGATACAGCACTGGATGTCGATATTGACGTAGTCGACGAAGACCGTGACTGGTTGAGCCCAAGTGTTGGGACAGTCGACACAGTCGAGCTCATGCTATGTTGCCTTTGATTCGACTCGGCGAGGGTGCTCGAGCTGCGCTGAGCTCCTAGCATGGTGGTGGTCGAAGTGCCGGTCGTGGGTCGTCCAGCGCGACTGGGCGAGTGATGACGGATGGCGGTAGCCTTGGCAGGCGGCGCTGGCAGCTTGAAAGTCGTGGTTGCAGCACTCGTTGAGGCGGTTCTGCTTGGACCGACGCCCGAGGTGCTCGGCCCAGCGCTAGCTAAACTATTCGCAGCAGTCAGCCTTCCCGCGCTCCCGCCCATGCTCATCGTCCGTTTGACTGGCGAGCGCTGGTAGTCCCCGGGCTTGATAGGATTCGCACCGGGCGGGATCTCTCCAGTCCGCGCGAACAACGTCGCATGCGCCTTGTTCGGGAACACACACCATTTTGGATGATTGTACCCGTCGATGTGCTTCAGGAGCTCCGCGCTGCAGGAAGAACCGATTCGTTAGACTCGGATTGGAATATAATGGATAAAGGGAAGGTGGGTTTGAACAAACTAATCCCAACCCGACACAGAGATAATGAACGAGATGAAGTACGCACTGTGTCGCAAAAACGCCCGTCTTGTGCCCCCTGTGAACGGCGAAAAAAGCAGTGCCAGGGTACTCGCTCCTAACAGGCTGAGACATAGTGTTGGGTATCCAAACGTCAAGAGTCGAAAACAATAACCTCCGGGTGCTGAAAGGGCGGTTAGTCGAGTAGGGAAGGGCCGAGGATATGTAAATTGTGTACGGTCTCCAAGTGCGAGTTGCTGCGCGGAGTAACTCGGTGGACGCCGAGGCACGCAGAAGAGCTGTAGCCAAGATGAATTCGCGAACCGAGCCGAACGAAATGTGCCAACGAACCTCTCCGCTGTCGAAGGGGGTGACGCAGGGGCGAGAGAAAAGGATGGCTGGGAGAGGGTATCCTGTATCCTAGTTTAAGTCTTACACCACAGCACGCTCAAACAAGTCAAGTCCGGATAGGCGCAACAACAACTGAATAGTGGCGGGCAAGGGGGGAACGGAATGGCACAACACTTCCTATATCAAGAAGATATCATACACGAGTCAAAAACCGGAAAAGACACAGACAAGGGCGATCAACTCACCGAGAGCACGGCGCCACGAAGGGGGACGGTGTTTTCCTAAATTGTGCCAATCAGCCTCGGATTGTGGTAAGTCTAGCCTCGACACGTTGTGCACGGGGCAGTTTACGCGCACCTGAGACGCGTGCTGGGCAGTTCGGGCGTATTATGGTATAGAATTATGGTGCGCGTGCAGGTTGGGATGGTAGATGAAGGAGAGGCGCAATAAGCGCCGTACCATTCTGTTATCAGCCAAAACGATCATCATTTTCAAAATTCTGTATACGCTTGAGACAATGCGGCAAGTTGTTAATCATACATAGTGTGTTCAAACGAGGCTGGTACGGGCGAGACAAGAGAACAGCGGATAACAGACACAGCGATTCAGCAAAAATTGAGACAAACAAACAAACGAGGGGCAACCCAATGCACACAATCCGCATCTAATGACACCAGACTTGAACATAAAATTAAGGCGATGCTCCCCATTACACCGATACTCACCACCTCACAGCTCCTCCTCCGTCTTCTTACTTCGCCCGCTATACCGCCCCGCAGGAGACTCGTCTTCCCATTCACTGTCCGTCCCCGCCTCACCGGGCTCATCCTCTTCCTCCTCGTCGCTCAGCTCGTGGTCTTCACCCAAGACACCGGCAGCAGCAGCGACCATGCTCTCCCCACTGTACGTGAACCCCCTGAAGTTCTCCTGCACGCTCTTCGTGAGCGGGCTCCCATGCGACGTCGCCTTCTTGGCCTTTGCGTTCCCCTTGATTTCCATCCCCGGGCGTTGGGTAACGCTCCCCCCGTTCGGTCCGTTAAACGACGGCCGTGCGTTCACAGAGGCGGACGCAACCCAATCGTCCGAAGGATCGTCCTCGTCAAACAACGCGTCCACGCCCGCATCCTTCAAAGTCGCACTCGTAAACTCGGGGTCGAAATTAGCCGTCGACTCGTCCGACTCGACGCTCGGCTTGAACGGCGGCGGGACCTGCTTCTGCGCGAGCGCGGCCCAATCGATCGTCTTGAAGAACGGATGCTCCTTGAGCTCTGCAGCGTCACGGTGCGCTCCGAGGCGGTGCTTCGGGTTTCGATTAAGCAGCTAAGAATGAACAAAGCCGGATTAAGTACACAGGGAACAAACGTCAAATGATAGTTCTTCGGACTCACGCCTTTAACAAACTGCTTCCCGTCCTCGCCAATTACACCCCTCGGGAACCTGATCTTCCCGAAGCAAATATTCTTGTACATCTGCTGCGTATCTTCGGCGTAAAACGGGCTCCACCCGCAACACATCTCAAATAGGAGGACGCCGAGACTCCAGAAATCAACGAGTTTGGAGTAGCCGTGGTCATCGAGGAGTACTTCGGGAGCGAGATATTCGGTCGTTCCGCAGAACGTGTTCGTGAGCTGGCCTGATGGTAGATCCGGTTTGGACAGCCCGAAATCACAAAGCGCAACGTGGCCTGTCGCATCGAGGAGGATGTTCTCGGGCTTGAGATCGCGGTAGACAATGTCATACTTGTGCAGATGCTCGAGCGCGAGAACCAGCTCCGCGATATAGAATCGCGCCCGCTCTTCACTAAACCGGGTTTCTTTCTGGAGATGCCAGAATAGCTCGCCTCCCGACTTGAAGTCGGTGACGAGGTAGAGTTCCGTGTCGGTCTGGAATGAAAACTTGAGACCAACAAGGAACGGCGAGTCGAGCGAGCGCTGGAGAATCTTGCGCTCGCCGATAGTATGCGCGACCTCCTTCTTCGCGACGATCTCCTTCTTCGACAAGACCTTCATGGCGTAAATTCGGCGGGTGTCCTTTTTGCGGACCTGGAAGACGCGACCAAATGTGCCGCGGCCGATGAGTTTCATAAACTCAAAGTCGCGCGGGGTGAGGTTGCGCTTGGTCTGGACAGGCGGTTTGATGGGCGTGAACGCCATGAGAGGCGGGCGGTGAGCGGAAAGCATGGGGTAAGTAAATGGAGGTGCGGAGAGGAAAGGCACCGCACCTTGAACTGCTCATAAGTAATCTGAACTCGAATCTCTCCGGTGACGGATTCCGACTCTCTGGGTCTCAATCTACATTAATTGAGCAGGTCAGCGTGATCGCTCGCCCGAAAGAACCGGACATGACGCACTTCATCCATTGATCCACCGTATGGTCGTGTTTAAGGATAGGCTTCATTTCGAGCATGCCGAGGAAAGCTTCGTTGTCGTCCTGTCGGTCATAGACGCTAAAGGTAATCGGGGTGGTGTCCTGGGTGACATCGCTGGAGCAACATGTCAGCGAACCGGGACGGAAAGGGCAAGCTGAGAAAAAACACTGACAATGCGACCTCGTGTTTCCAGACTGGGTTATGTGCGGATATGGAACCACCCAGGAGATTGGGAGTTAAAAGGCCGTTTGCTGTAGGTACACCTCCGTTGGAAGATCCGGACGAAACAGAAGAGCCGGGGGTGCCGCCGGCGAGTGCGCGAGAGATGCCGCTGGTCGTGATACCGGTCGTAACGTTGATAGCCGAGTTGACGCGAGACAGGGCGACGGGGACGCCGCGGACGGGAATGTCGGTTTCTGCAATCGGCTCGCGACTGACAAACTCGCTCTGCTCGAACTGGACGACAACGTAGGGGCGCGCACGGGGCGACGAAACGTTGAGACCCCGGGCAGCGATGAGCTTGACGTGCAGCTGGCCGCGCGACGACGCCCCGCCAGCGGTGGTGTCCTTTTCCTTGATAGATGGGGTGTGGGACTGGTTTCTGCGCAGGGGTGGAGCAGCCATCTTGAGCGTGAACTGGGGCGGATCGAGCGAGAGCTGGGTGGTCGGCGTGGCGGAGGGAAGACCGACAGTGGGCGTGGCGAGGGGTGTGCTGTCGTGGGTGTCCGATTTGAGCAGATGGTGGTGTGTGAGGGTCGGGGTGCGCGGAGCGGTGGAAGCCATGCCCAAATTGCTAGGGCCTAGGTTCGAGGCGGCAAGCGAAGACTCGAACGGGTTTGCGTTGGTGCGGTCGCTCGCTTTGGGCGTTAGTTGCCCATCAGTCACGGCCGATGGGCCAGAGGGCCAGAGCTTGAGCATGTGGGCGGATGTATACGCGGTCTATAAAAGGCAGGCTGAGACTAATGCTATCAGACGGTAATTTCTGATCGATTAGCGTCGTAGCTGGAGTGTCGCTGGCGGGATCGTCGTCGTCGTTGCTGGCGGGAGCGAGTGGGGCCCTCGCAGGTAAATGCCCCAGCCTAAATGCCCTCCGGCACGCTATCGTGATGTCATCCTGTCCAATCGCATTGGCCCTCGAAACAACTCGGTTTTACTCATGATCAGCTTCTGCCGTGGTGGAGTCGTGCACCCTTGGCTGGCCTCACGCCCCAAACAGATCTACTCGATGTCTTTCGCATGCCCCGCTACACTCGCCTCTAGCTCTACCTGATCCCTAGCCTCCATCCACTCTCGCGCATGCCGCGTCCCGTACATCGCCAGCCCGCCCGCAACACCCAGACCCATCACCTGCCTCCACATAGGTCTCGGCAGCCTGTCTATACCCCACACCAATTAGCCGTCGGTTCCTTACTCATCGCGTAAGCTTACTCACATCCCGCCAGGACAAGTCCTGCGCTCCCGATACCCGCGGTCATCTCTCGCCCTTCCTTCACCCATGCACCGCCTGTCCCGCCTACCCGCTCGCCCAGTGCCAGCGCACCCTGCTCTAGCCCCACCCACAGCCCGCCAAACCCGGCCATCTTGGCTCCGACCCCCGCCCCGCCTTTGAGCGCGCCCCACATCACCCGGTAATTCTTCGTCTTTTTGTAGAAATACCACCCCTGTACCGTCGTCGGCCGCCGGTGCGCGTTCTCCGCCAAGAACCTGAGCGACGCCGCGCGCGCTCCTCGCGAAATGCCAAGCACAAATCCAGTCGTAAAGCACGCACAAGGAACGAGGTAATACCGCTGCGGGATGTTTACGTGCAGCTTTCCGTTTTCGGGGTTCCGCTCGAACACAAACGGGTCGGATGAGAGTGTGCTGGTCATCGCATGTACTCTGTCTGCTTGAGCACAGATTTAATTTCAGACAGTTTAATTTGGGGTTTAGAGTGTCGAGTGAGGGTCTGAATGAGTTAGATTGGATGCGCGCTCACGTGAGCGGGACCCACGCTAAGCGCCGTGCGAGGTGACGCGTCTCTTACAGACTTACCACCGCCGCCGCCATGGACTATGAACGAATGCTTGCATCTGCTGCCGCCAGGCAGAGCGGACATGGCGCAGGAGCAGGAGACCAGCCTATGCCTGACAAGTGAGCCTCCAGCAGCAAAGCTACAACACGAGCTAATGATATTCCACAGCGGCGAGGTCATCCATATTTCCTCCCTTGCTCTCCTAAAGGTAAGCTCCTTCTCACTCGACGTTTTGTTCAAGCTGATTTATTATGTTATAAGATGCTGAAACACGGCCGTGCTGGTGTCCCTATGGAAGTCATGGGCCTCATGCTTGGCGAATTCGTCGACGACTACACTGTCCAAGTTATCGACGTCTTTGCCATGCCCCAATCCGGAACAAGTGTCACCGTCGAGTCGGTCGACCACGTATTCCAAACAAAGATGGTGGAGATGCTGAAACAAACTGGGAGGTGAGTTTACCATTCGCGTTGTGTGAATAAGAAGTGGTCGCAGAAATCATATCCGTGTTCTTCGTTTGGATGTGTTGTATCACGCACGTACTGACCTATATGCGCAGGCCAGAAATGGTCGTCGGGTGGTACCACTCCCACCCCGGTTTCGGATGTTGGCTATCCAGCGTTGACATAAACACCCAAAGTGTACGTCTCACCACAGCCCCTGCTTCCAGGCTCCACCTCACCACCCACCCTCGTTCCTCGACCCCTAACCTCCTTATCTCGACCCCGATTTCCTCACCCCGATTTCCTTACCCTCATTTTCAAACTCTAACCTACGTATTATCTATCCACAGTCCTTTGAACGCCTAAACGCCCGTTCAGTGGCCGTAGTCATCGATCCCATCCAATCCGTCAAAGGCAAAGTCGTCATCGACGCTTTCCGCCTAATCAACCCCCATTCCGTCGTTCTCGGCCAGGAGCCTCGCCAGACGACGTCTAATATCGGACATATCAACAAGCCGAGCATTCAGAGTCTGATCCATGGCTTGAACAGGCATTATTATTCGATCGCGGTGGATTATAGGAAGACGGAGCTGGAGCAGGCGATGCTGATGAACTTGCACAAGAGGAATTGGACAGAAGGGCTGAGGTTGAGGGATTTCGGTGTATTGAGTGGGGAGAATGAGAGTGCTGTCAAGGTCGGTTTGTTGTCTTTTTTCTGTTCTACGTTTGGTTCTGATACAACTTTGGCTTTACAGTCGATGCTCAAGCTCTCAGAAGCATACACAAAATCAGTCGAGGAAGAGTCGACGCTTACGCCTGAGCAGCTTGCCACCCGCCACGTTGGGAAGCAAGACCCGAAGCGACACTTGGAAGACGCTGTGGAGCGCGCGATGGGTAACCAGGTCGTACAGAGCCTGGGTACGATGTTGTTGGCCGAGCTTTAGCAGTGCAGATCTTGATGACGTCGAGGGTGCGAGGATATCCTTGGGGTAGTGGCGTCGTAGGGCTGGATACCGCTTGGCTCAATGATGGTGGCTAAGATAATATGAGTGTCATGTCCAGCAGTGCAGTCGAATCCAACGCTGTATTTTAATAAAACCAGACCCAAATTTCCCATTCATGAAATACAACTCAAGCAGACAGAACACATCATAGCATACAACAGACCCTTCAGTTCCACCCGTTTGAGAAAATAAAAAGTCATCACCGCCATTATCCTTCGTCGCTTATTTTCGTATACGATGATTTGGTACCAGCCCAGCTAATCCCGGCACTAAACTGCCCGTCTATCCTTGATAGCCCCTAGTCAACCCATGTGCTGCTGCGGCTGCCCATACCCGACATGGGACACATGGGCCAAATGGCCCACATGCTGCCCCGGATGCTGCTGCGCAGGTCCAACCTGCGACTGTCCCTGCATCCCACCCATCTCCCCCTGCGAATACTCCCCCACCATCCCTCCAACCATGTCCACTACCCCGTCGCCTACGTCATCTCCAGAGCTCTCGCCGAGGTCGTGGAATCCGCGCCAGTCGAACGAGCGGTCGTCCACAAGCCCGAGACCTTGGAGTGTTTCAGCGCCTTGGGAGCGTAGCCAACCTTTGCTTATCATCCAGAGGGGGGTGCCTTTGGGTGGGAGGGGGTCACCAGCTTTGGGTCCACCGTCGCGCCGTTCACGACGAGAGCCTCCACGGCGGAGCGCGCGGTCGCGGCCGTTAGACTCATCCTCATCTAAGCATTGGTAGAACTACAAGCAAGGTTTGTTTGTTTACGAATCAGGATGCATGTGAGGGAAACATACGTTGTGAGCACGCTGCGAGCGCCATGAAAATCCGCGCGTCTGAAAGTCTTTCTTCCCTTCCACGTCGTCCTCTGACGATTCAGACGACATAACGTCGCCCACGAGTGCAGGATCAAACGTCGTATGCGCAAATTGGCCCATATTCTGACGTGCTGCGACTCGATGGTTGAGTTTCTGTTTGTATAAATCTTAGATTTATTGGTTAGAGAAAAGTCACGACGGGCGCACCGATTTCTTCCGGTTATGGCGGCGCGTGCGCTTAGCTTTGGCCTCGACTTTGCTCTCCAGTCCAGGTTCGCCGCATTGAATGCGCCACTTGCCGCGCAGCGTCGTGAATGCCTGATCGAAACATGCGTCGAGGAGAGGAGCAGCAAAGTCTGCTGTCGGAACAAGCGGATATAGATGGCGCGATCGCTGAAGGTCGTCGATGACGATTTGCTAAATGGCGAATAGGTAAGTTTTGTTCAAGATCTAGAGATACCGAACCAACCTTCATTCGACCATTGTGAGGAGAACTCTTGGGCGTCTTCTCCCAAACAAATCGAATAGGCCCGTCAGTCGCAGGTTGATCCTCATTGTGCGAAGGTGGAAGCGCCTCGTGCGGATTGAGCCCCATGAGACGAAGGATATGTGCGCGCATGGCCGACTAGTCCAAAATGAGAGACAACCAAAATAACAGATACAGGCAACGCACAGGAATGCTTCCAACTGGGTTCTTCTTGCGTGCCAGAGCATGAACCCGCTCCTCGTCCATCGGAGGCATGGTCGGCTCCGGGAGAGCAGGAATAATTTGCGGATTCATGTTGACGCCGATGGACATCATGCTGTCGTCTTCGGACTCGTTGGGCTGATACTGCTTGAGCCGTTTGAAAGAGCGGGGCTGGCGAGCCGAGTTGGGGGTGGACTGCGCAGGCGGGCTGACAGCAAACTGCTGCTGCTGCTGCTGTTGTTGTTGCTGCGGTTGTGGCTGAGGCTGGGGTTGAGGCTGGGGTTGGGGTTGAGGTGTAAAGTACATCGGCGCAGGAGCAGGCGGCGGGATGCCTGGTGCGTATGCCGGCGCTTGGGGTTGATGATATGGCTGGGCCGGGTAACCGCGCAGGCTGTCAATCTGCTGCTGCATAGCAGCCAACCTGGGGCAAGTGAGCACAAGACGATGCAACATGCGAGCAGACCTACCGAATGTCAACCGACTGCTGGTGGATAGACTGCTTGCTGAGTGTGTCTGCCTCCCATTGCTGGCGTCGCTTCGTCTCCTGGTCAGCCTGCTCGCTCTGGCGGTGGACGGCCTTGAGCAGCTCTGCGATGGCCTTGGTGGTGGGATCTGCGGTGGGGGGCACTCTGCGAAAATGAGCGAAATCCACGGACAATCCTGCACCGCTCACTCAAAGTAGCGCACCGTCGACGCGGTGTTCCCGCTCGATGCCGCCTTATTTCTCGACATCGCAATCCCGACTGCCGGTTTCTCAGCGGTGGTGGGAGGAATACTGGGGGAAACGGAGCAGATGCCCCGGATGCATTTACCCGGATAGAATACATCCGCTCGCTTTTATCCGCTTTAAATGCTCAAAATACAGTACATTAAATGCTTGCGTGGTGTGAACGAAACAAGACAGAACAGAAAGAGAAAGATCGTCGCAGTCATGTCCCAGCGCATCGAGTATTACAGCCCTCATCGCACAGACGCCAGCTTGCCCTTGGGCCCGTCGTGCGACGTCTTGAACCCCAGCGTCCGCATCGTGTTCAGCAGGTCGGTCTTGGACAGCGGCTTGGACAGCGCACTCGCAAAGATGCCCTGTGCAAGCGCCCCCTCGTAGCCATTGTACGCGCTCACCGCTACGATCGGCGTGGTCGAGTTCTTGTTGTTAGTGCTTTTGATGTACCGCGCAGCCACCTCCCCATCCACACTCGGCATCTGGTAATCCATCAAGATGCAGTCGAATTCTGCGCCAAGTCAGCCAATATTCATGCACACTGTGCATGTACTCACTGATGTCTCCCAGCGCAACACTGATCGCCTCTGAACCATCCCCAACAACCACACATCGGCACCCCATTCGTGTCAACAGTGTCTCCAGCACCTTGCTCGAAATCGGATTGTCCTCCGCAATAAGCACCACTAGCCCGCGGTCCGACTGAGGCGCTGCAGGCGTTGGCACCTTGGGTGGTAACATTGGCATCATCGGTGCGGCAGCAGACGCCGGGCGCGACTGCACAGGTGAATGCGCTCGCGGCTCTCCGGTCCATTGCTCCCCCTGCGCTCCTGGAGCATTCATATCCTGGCTCGACATTGACGACGTCCGCAGTCGACTCGGCATCGAATTCCGGCGCTCGCCGTCCAGGTGGTTTGACTTGAATCGTTCCACCGCACCAAATTCTGACGGTCGCCGTGTGTGCCCGCTCACGCTGCTTGCCGGTGTCGACTGCTGCATGCCTCCGCGCGACGGCGACGAAGCAATCGAAGACGTGGAAGTAGACGGCGACGGTGGACCCGCCGAGGAGCTCTGCTGTACCTTGGTTAGCCTCCTGCCCATCCTCGTCCTCGAAGTGTACTCACTCGAGATTCTAAAGCGATTATGTTCTGCGGCTTCTTGACCTTTTGCGACACGCTCCTTCGGCGATGGTGTGCCTGCGGTGTCGGCTCAGACAAGGTATAAGTCATCGGCGCCATCTGGTCTGTCCGCATCTTCCGAATCACATCATCGTTGGCCTGTTTCAGCACTGGCAAGTTCTTGTAGCTAAACGCCCCGAAGTCCTCGTCCGGCGGCGACGTTGCCGTCTCCTTCGCGATAGGTATAGGTCGAGCAATAGACGGGCCTGCGGCGGCTCCGGGTGTGACAGGCTGGGTATCCGTGGCCTCCAAGCCATGCGGGGCCTCGTCTTCCTGGAAGATCTGTGGTAGCGCGCCGCGTGCGTCAAAGTAATCCGTCGATTCGGGGTCCGTCACTTGCGGCACAAACTGCGCCTCGGTTGTCGTGACCTTGTCCCACTCGATCTCCGCAAAGAATAGATGTGATTTGACTTCAGTCGCACCATTATACCCAAGCCGCCTCGGGATCTCCGTGGTCATTAGCCGCTCCATTATATCCCGCGCTTCATCGGAATACTCGACCTCTTCCTCGTCATCATGCCAGTCGATCCGCCGCGAGATGATATTATCAAACACTTCCTGGGGCGTAGACGCATGGAACGGCGGGAATCCATACAAAAACTCGTACATGATCACACCCAACGCCCACTGCCCAAACACTCCAAATCAGTATGTTTCCAAAAATGGATAGATCACCACTCACCCAATCCACATTTGTGTCATCGTTCCCAATACCCAATATCGTTTCGGGAGCAAGGTAATCTGGCGTACCGACAAACTTTTGTTGGTCGTTCGCAGGCGGGGTACCCCCTCCAATAGGCACACTCGAGCGCAAATCAAGAGTCATCTCCGTGGCAAACGACTGCATCGGGCTGTCTGCTGGGCGAATAGGTCTCCGCCACGGCAACCACCCTGATACACTCTCCGACCCGCTATCGCTGACATCGTCCGGGAACATCAACGGACCCATCGCAGGCGTCGATCCGAGCCCCGCGCTCCCACCCATGCTATGAGAAAAATACGAAACAGGCGCGCCTTGCTCGGGCGAAATTAGAGGCGAAGAGAGATAAGGCGCGTCCACCGATGTCGGGCGCGAGCTTGGGCTATGCTTCGGTTTATCGCCACGGAACGGCCTATCGGACGAAACAGAGTGCGTGTGTCTGGCACTTTCGCGCGTTTGACGGCCGAGCAGACCGATACGGCTCAACCCAAAGTCGGTGAGCTTCAGGTGGCCGTGCTGGTCGATGAGCAGATTGTCGGGCTTCAGATCACTGGGAATTCATCGCATTAGCGCTTGATAGCATACATCCACACAGAAGCCGATACTCACCGATGTACAACCCCTTTGGCGTGTAGATACTCCAATCCCAGCGTCACCTCCGCAATATACGCTCTGGTCCACTCCTCCGGCAACGTCCCCAACATTTTGATCAACGACGCGCAGTCTCCGCCATTCAGATACTCCATTACAAGGTATAGGTTCTCCTTGCTTTGGAACGTAAAGTACAACTTGACCACAAACGGCGATTCGGACTGCTTCATTAGAATCATTCGCTCGGCCTTGACGTTTGTAATCTGATTCTTCGCAATCATGTCTGCCTTCTTGAGCACTTTGATCGCAAAGTAGTCGCCGGTCGTCTTTTTCTTGGCAAGGAAGACGGAGCCGAACGCGCCTTTGCTGATGGGTTTAATGATCTCAAAGTCTTTGATCGTCGACGGCGCGGGGCGCGGGGCAGACGTTGTGTTGTAAGGAAGACGAGGAGAAAGTGGTCCGGGAACAGAGCCAGTAACGGAAGTAGTCGGGCTCGCAATGATCGGCTGGATGGTCGACAGCCGGCGGCGTGGTCTAGTCGTCTTCTCGTCATGCGGAGGCACCGATGGCGACATCGGAGGCGTCACAAGCAGCGACATGTTCTGAACGGACCGGCGCGTACGGATCGTCTGCGGGCTGGACTCGGTCGGCGGAGTATTAAGAGAGATACGCTCAGGCGTCGACGCGACAATCGGTGCAGCAAGGGCAAGAGGCGAAGAAATTGATGATGATGGAGTCGACGAGCGAGTGTTCAACACGCCCTGGAACGTCGCTGGTACAATGGTCGAGGGAGGACGAGGCGCGGGAGCCGCAAGCGGGATGGAATCGGTGCTGACCGCAGCAGGAGAGGGGGCCATAGGAGTGGGCTCTGACGACGGCGCACGGCCGAACGCATACTCCGACGTCGTGCTCGAAGCGTCATCTTCGCCCTCTTGCGTCTCCTCGGTCATTTCGTCGGCCTCCTTTCTCTCGTTGTCTCTGTCTCTTTCCTCTTCAGTGTCTTCTCCCTCTTCTCCCTCCCCTTCGGCAGACTCGCCCTCCTCCTCTCCCTCCGGCAAGGTGGCGAGTGTCTGCTCCATCTCCATCCGTTCCTCCCACTCTCTCCGCACCTTCTCTGAATATCGAATAGTATTTGTCAGGCGGTTCACGCTGTCCACCTTGTGCCGAATCACAGAATAAACGTCGTTTCCGAGCCTGTTGAGCGCTGGATCGTCTGTATGCGGCTTGGTCCACTTTTGCACGGTCTCAATCTTCCGCTCGGACCCAGGAGACTGTAACCTTTGACGCTCAATCGGCACCTCGTGTTGGTCCTCGCGCATAGACGGAATCGAGATCTCCTGCGCGACCTGGAGAATGTCATCCAACGACTCAAGCGTGCGATGCTGGTGTTTCCGGAGTCCACTCCGTTGCAAGCGGTTGGAGAGATGTCCATGCGGGCGCATAACCTGCTGGATTGGTGAACCCAATAATGGCGAAGGTGCCGGGTTCACAAGGGCCATGCCCCGGTACTCGGGAACCGTCACAGGCGACGCACGATCAAGCGAAGTCGTCAACCCGCGAATCGTTGTACGCAAATCAGAGATCGTGTCGTTGTGCTCGCCAATCTCGGCCTCCAGGCGGTGCAGCTCGTGGCACGTCTCATTGTGTTTCTCAAAGTACCAATCCGGAATCTGGCACTCGCAAATCCGGCAAAGCACAGGAGCGTGGGAGAAGGACCTCGAAGCAAGAGATATCACGAGCCGACTGTCTGTGCTCCCGCGACGAATGATTGACGAAACAGGACGAGGCTGCGGTAATTCGCCTACCGCCGGTGGAAGCTCGAGTTCCGCGACGTCCTCGGCGTCGGCGGGGCCAACTGGCTTGAGGACCCACATCGTGTGACTAGGCTCGCCCGTAAAGCGGTCTAGCATAATCATGCCCTTGCCTTCAAACTCCTGATACACGGGCTCAGGCGTGCTAGATTCGACACGCATCTGGAACGCGGCCTCGATGGTATGCGAATCATCGCTTCGTAATGATTGCGTCGACTTGACAAACACGTCCGCATCCTCTGGCGCAAGCAGACGTGTAATCGCAGTGCCAAAGACATCATCAGGGTTGGAGCTGCTCAATCGTCAGCGTTGTGAGATTTGAGTACAAATATAAACCCTACCCAATGATTTCAGACCAAGCGCGATTGGCCCAGAGAAGTTCTTCCCCATCCAAAGCAAGTTCCAAAACGATTGTCATAGTCTGTGCTTCTTCGGCCTGGATTCTGAGTGTTTCCGTTTCCTGCACGTCCTGGTTCCTTTCAGTGTCCGAATCAACTGGTTCTGGTGCAGGTTCGGGCTGTTTTGTTGGGATATCGGGCGAAAGCAGAGCAGAATTCTCGGGAAGTCCCTCGGCCGTAACCTCGCTAGATACCGCGCCAGATCCATCAAGAGGGGTGCCTCTGTGTCCGGAGCTAGAGGTGCGAGACAGTGGCGAGCGAACTTCAGGGAGGTCGCGTGCAGTGGAGTTCATGTTCGCACTCGCAGGCTGAGAGCTAGGCTTCATCACAAAGACCATGGGCTCCATCTCGCTTTCATCGTCATCGTCGAAGTTCCAAAATTGCTTTTCCGCCTCCCACCATTCGACCACACGACTAAGGCCGGCGACAGCAAGTAGCAACTGCACATACCAGCCACGGCCCTGCCAATCTGGGTGCTCGTCCCATGCGCGGCCAATCCCTTGAACCTTTTGGACCAGCTCCGTACAGGTCTTCGGTTGGGAGGTAAGAGTAGCAATGGACATGTCGACGACATCAGTCGCTATCGCAGTCATTTCGTGAAGTGTCATCATGAAGGGGTTGATGGGCTCGTCGAAATCCATGCGAGAAAGTCTGCGGCTACTGGTTCCCGTGCGCGGTGATGATGAAACCCCGCCTATCTCCTGCCCGACGTTCGACGATACAGGCGGAAGGGGTGAACGCGAGCGCGAGGTGGAGCGGGAATTGGATGAAGATTTGATCGGGAGAGATCCAGGGTGAGGCCGACTGCGAGAGAGACGTCTAGTAAGGGGGACCTGCCAGGAAGGTGGTGGCGCAGGACCGTGCTGCCGTGTCATGGGATCGCTCGACTTGCGACTGGGACTTGCCTCGCCCATAGAGGACGTGGAGGCGATGGAGCGGGGAAGGCCGACCGGTCGACGAAAAGAGTTTGGACTAGATGAGGCTGATGCTGAAGAGAGATAAGATAAAAATGCAAATGACAAATGAGCACAAAGACTTACCCTGGCGGCTGCGTCTGGCCTCGAATTCCGTGTCGTTAACGTCATCATCAGTGTCGTCGCCCATGCCGCCGGGATTGAGGACAAACGGATCCCCTAAGTCATGAAGGTCCAACTCGTAATCAGGCTCAGAAGGCTCGCGGAGGCGCTCCTCGACATAGGTGGTGATAGAGTGAATGACCTTCGCAAGCTCCTTGTCACATGTTTCCTTTGCATTAGTGAGTCGCCGGCGAATATGCCGCTTTATAAATGGCATCGAAATTTGATTAGAGTTCGGATTTGGAGTGGAGTTGGTGGTATTCGAGGGCGTCGGGGGGAGAGATGGCCACTGAGCTGCGGTCACCGAGGGCATGTTATTCGCGGAGAGTGCCTTGGGGAGCACGGGGACGGGGGATGCGTCGTCGAGGACGGTGGCCCGGCCGTCGCGGGGAGTGGGCGCGAACCTGCCACATCGATAAGCACGAGCACAAGCCCAGCATGAATAAGACGTACATGAGGCCACTGGGAGAGATCCGAGAGGGCGGAGGGGGAGGAGGTCCAGCCATGGCGGACAGAGTCGCCGCGAGGGCTCTGTCGACCAACCAGTATCACTAGGCTATTTCGTCACAAACGGCGGGACAGCGAGCAGTGAGCGGTGTACGAGCACAGTAGGCACTGGTGGTGGTTGCTAGGTCTGGAAAGGGGTGGGTTCGCTATATCTAATTCCTGGCCGCGAAGTCACACCGCCCGCCCCTGAAGAGATCTGAACAAACTGATCTTACTCCTTGCGCATTTCATCACAAAATGTTCTCTTGCCTGCGCATCTCGCGCGCGTCTGTATCGCAGGCATGCTCGTCGTTGCGGACTTACTCGACGAGAATAGTGCCTCCTATTGCGGGAGCACCATTAGGCGACGAAAAACCTTCAATAATGCACGGACTTGCTGACCTCGTGCAAGGAGCCGCCGAGCCAGAGCAAGGTGGGACCTTCCTAACTTTGCCCGATGTACACTCACTCTGCCCCCAAGATGCTGCCGCACTTCCCAACACGTTACTCGAGGAGCCCAGGTCGTTTAACCCAAACAAGGTGCGCAGACTCCATCTCTTGCCTGATTTCTTCACGTACTCACTCCCCTCCCACAGTTTGCCAACCCGAACCATCTCTCCCGCGAGCACCGTATCAAACACACTGAGCGCAGGCGCAAAGATCCCACAATGGGTCCCGGGCGCAAGTTCGCGCAGTCCATCGACGTATTTCGTAAACTCAACATCGACCCGCTCGACGAGTTCCGAAACGATACGCTTCTCCAATCATTCGTCTCTGATATGGGAAAGATCAACTCCCGTGCAAAGACCGGTCTCACCTGGCGTTCTCAGCGTCGCGTGGGCAAAGCCATCCGTCGAGCACGTGCCATGGGTATTATCCCACTCTGGAACCGGCCTACTAATGTTGGCTATCGTGCCCCACCCATTGACTGGACAAACACTCAACCTCAACGCAACCGCACCTAAAGACCCTGCCTCCTGCCGTGTGTACTGTACTCACTTTGAACTTGTAATGCTAGCACCCCATGATTTATTTTGGCATAGTGCTTCCAGCAAACCCAGAGATCGCCAACACCACGTTCCCGAGCCACTTGCTTGCTCACGCTCACTGAATCAGGCATCTTCACACGACGAAGGCGTATCGGCGAAGACTCTTTTAGAGCTGCAACTGAAAGATTGTTGATCTCTTCCCGGGCTCCGACCACCTATCAATGCAATCTCGCCGCCCTCGCCCTCGCACATGACCTCGCCCAGGACTCTCTCAAGCTGCACGGCCGACGAATACGATCTCGAACACAGAGCATCAATCTTGCCAAGGGGCACGTCTGCCCTTTTTTGCAAGAAGCCTATCTTCTCACCGAACGTGCAGGGGTGAAGTACGATTGGCTCCACCAGATGTCCGAATGTCCTGTTACTCCGATGAAAGGCATATCGAACCCGCAAGATATGACAGTCTTTAAGATGTAGTTCAATATGCAACAGCCTCAACCAATAGCGACGGACCACTTGTAAAGCCGCATTGTCTGATTAGAGTGTAGCACGCATACACCTCACCCTGTGCGTTTTTGATTCAGTGGATAATCGTTCTCCATTCATTAGCATTTTCCATGGTGCTCTCATTGACCTGTTACAACCCTATTAAGCTTCTCTCAATTCATCTGTGTAACAACACAACGCACACGCCTTCATAATCTAGCCCTGTCTTTGAAAGTTTCAGCTCACCCCTTCCTAATTTGCGCCATCTCGACCGCAAAATCCCTACCGCTTATGTCCAGAACCCAGAGAAGCAGCTGGAAAAACAACCACAATTTCGATACGGGTAGCTCAACCGGAGAATTCATCCTTTTCTCATGCGGGGCTCGGGAGTCTGGACCAATATGGTACCTGGGGTTTCTCCTCTTGTTTTCCTTCCAAGAGGGCCTGCTGACTGCTTGGCTTAAGGACCAAGAGATGCGAAGACGATGAGATACGTTACGTTCTAGCTACATGCGCCAGATCTCTTTATCAAGTGGCGTACGATTTGCGGCTGCCCTTTAGAGCACGCATACGCAGAGGGTGTGGTGTTCGTGTGATCATGTAATACGTGCATACAAGCAGTCTGTACAATATATAGATACCTAAACAAGGAAAGCGCAGCATTACAAACAGCAAATGTACAATTACCCCTACCCAAGTTCAAACCCGTCTTCTTCCAAGCGTGCACTCTACTGCAACTTCTTCGCATCAATCTGCTTCGTCAATGCTCGTTTCTTGAGGAAATGCATACCCCGTCGAATATCGGGGTACAAGAATAGCCCAACGATCACGAACATGACCGGGCACGCGATCTCCCAGAACCTATTGGTTGGAACTCAAGTGGTAAGAAAAATGGAATCTAGCAAGCCGCTGCGAAAACGCTACTTACAAGACTTCGGAATGTTCATCAACCGACTTCATGGGCTGGAAGTTCATTCCTGTGGGCGCAGTTGCGTTGTGAGCGGGGCAAGGCCGGGGTGAGACGGGGGAGGAAAAACGTACCAAAGTATCCTGTGAGAAATGTGAGTGGGAAGAAGATGACAGTGGCGATTGTCAGGCCGCGCATGACTTGATTGGTTTCATAGCTGACAAGCTATCTCAGAAGGCAAAATTAATTTGTATGCGCGAGTGTGTGCGGGTGAGGCGTACGTTGAACGTGTAGTTGATCAAGTTCTCTGCAATGGACGAGAACATATCCAGCGAGCCGAGAATATATCTGATAGTTCAGAGTAATGGTAAGCATACAGGTTCGCTATCCATACTGTCTGTTACTTACTCGATGTGGTCATGCACGTCCGCAAGATAAACCTTGCTCTGGTGGGACAAAAACCCAACAACAGGTGGGTCACCTTCCGTATATGGCGTAACGGCCTACACCAACCGCCGTCAGTCGCACCCAAAACCAAGCCGAGCGATGCCGGCGCGCGTAAAGTATCAACTCACCTTGCACCTGTCCAAATCGTATCGGCGAAGTCCGTATACGAGTTGTGCAATCGGCCCCATCGTGCGTTTATGCAATGTCAAGTCACCGGACGCGATATGCACTAGACATCAAACCCGTTAGAATGACGAGGTGGCAAGCGAGAGTGGCGCGCTGCACTTACAATCTCGCACGGTTCTCATCTTTGGTTTGAGCAAGATGTCACGTTCCATTTTTAGCACTCGGCGGTGGTACTTGTCAGTAATCTTGACGGCATCGTCCACGACTAGTCACATCTATCAGCCGCCGCGTAAAGCTTAAAACATCGAGCAAAGCACTCACTCAAGTCAATCAGACTTTGCAACAATAGAGATGCATCACCGGAGGAACGGAGCAGTGTATCCCGTAGACGCAACCGGTCGTAGATAGGTTTGCCGAATTCTCGTGTGGGCTCCCGCTGGATCGTAATCAAGGTGCCTACACATTGTGTCGGCATACAAACTTATGATAACTAGAAGATTCCATGGCACTCACCATCTCTCAACAAGAACATGAATACACTCTTGACATCCACCTTGATCTGACCAGTACCTTGCTTAAGAGCATCAATAGCTAGGATGTTCGCCTGCTTCTTCCTGGCCGCCTTCTGAGTAGCGTCCTCGTCCTCATCGCCATTGACGCCCATGCGGGTACGTGCCTGGGCGAGATCGAGCCCTTTTTCGTAGTTTCGGTCAGCCAACGTCGCCATTGTGGCTGCGCGTGTCGGCCGCCTCCGGACATTAGAATACGGAACACCCTCAATGTTGGCGCCCAAATTACTCTCAGGATCATAAACCTTGGACTGTCTCGGCGAGTCCATGGGATCAGGCTCTTCGGTTACCCCTGGACCATTCTTGCCCCCTGGGCCATCCTCCTCTGGTGGGAGAGTGTGACTGATCTTGATGTTAGTAATCTGCAACGGTATGAAGGAACTAAGCGACTGACCTCAAGATGTGAATGAACAGGTGCTTCGCGTAGTAGTCTGCCTTGGAACGAGCATTGTCGCGGCCGTGGATGACTACGTCCAAAGACAGCGGGTGTAGATCGTATTCCTGCCTCAACGCGTTCAGGATATCCCAAGAGACTCCACTGATGTTGATCCACCGGACTTTGTTCCACAGACCGCGCGGGTGCGAGGACTGGCCCTCCAACCAGCTAATGAACGACTCGTTGTTGTCAAACTGACGCGGTCGTGCTTGAGTTGGACCATAATCCCAAACGTGCACTTTGCACCTTTCCTGAGAGAGCAAATCGACGTTCAACATAAATACTCGTCCCAAGCGCCATTGTAACTTACTTGGTACTGATTATAGAGTTCGTGTGGCGTGCTATGGAGCGCATCTGCAGGGGTAAGATCCTTTAGAGCAACATGCGTTCTTTGCATTTTTTGCACCTGAACAAACGGTAAATCATCTGGATGATGCCGTGTGCACCAACACTCACCAAGCGAACTGCAGTGCGAAACTTGTCAATGGGCTTAGAGTTGGGATCGATCCTCGACGGTTCAATAGATGGCATGGCGGGCCTGTGACTGCGACGATTTACCGAACGCGCCGTTCGGTGTGTGGGCACTGGTGATTTAGGTGACCTGGGCGAGGGTCCATCTGTGTCGCGAGGCGAAAAGCCGGCTCGGTTAGGGCTAGCGATCTCATCGTCAGAGGTCAGAGAGTCGTTCTCGTCGGCGTCAGAGTTGGACTTGGGCATCGTGAACGATTAGGTAGCTGAAGCTCTGCAACCGAGTTCAAGTAGATAGAGGTGGTTGAGCGCGGCAAGTGGTCACAACCTCGAGGTGCACAGCACCAAACCCACGCAAGAAAGGAAGAGGCTGCCCAGGAACTGGATGCGTCCCTGCAGGCGCTACACGTGTGGGCTCCCATCAGTTATCTCGGGGACAAGAAGCAAGACCTAGCTCGGAAATCCTTCCATCAGCAACGATGCCCGGTCGCGTCCTCATAGCCGAGACCAGGTTTGAGCGCCTACTTCGTGTGTCATGTGACTAGGCAGTACCACCATCCATGCATGACTGTATGCACAGGTGACGTGATCCGCATGTGAATGAATGTATATATCACGCGAGTATCCGCATTTGGTGTCGAACTTAGTCGCATGACGCGATTATTGTTTCTGCCTGATCGTTGCCGACGTCACTGCTCGTCATTTGGCGCCACCCAATGACGATTCATGCAGTCAATATGGCCTCTTTTAGCTGCCGTGGTCGACTATAAAAGAGGCACTCTCACTACCGACATTCCCCACTCACTCATAACTCACTCTACCACTACTACTACTACTCTACTACTTTATTATCATGTCCAGCGAGCCCAGCAAAGCCTCCGGCCAGTTCCACTCTGTCAAGGGGTCCGCCGTCGAGGCCGTCGGTAACTTGACCGGTGCTACTTCATGGCAGCAGAGCGGCAAGGAGGAGCACGTCGCTGGTAGGTGTCTTTGAGCGTCCATATCTTTCTTCATTATCTTACACTTTTTTCTCATAGGCGAGGCCGAAATCAAGGCTGCTCAGGCTGAGGGATATGTCAAGGGCACTGCCGACCGTGTCTCGGGCGGAGCAGACCATGTTATCGGTGCTGTGACCGGCAACGAGACCAAGGAGGAGTCAGGGTGAGTAGCAACGCAACGCAACGCATTTAAGCTTTCAATCTGACCTATTTCCTATAGCAAACTTCAACAGAAGAAGGGCGAGGCCCAGCAGGCTATCAACAAGCCTACATAAGCGGCTAGTGTGCGAGACCATGTGAACAAGTAAATCGCCTGCCGTCTCGACTGAAACGTCTGCTCTGCCTTATACCTGTACTGAACCATATGTATAAGTAACTCATTGGCGTATTATGAATATCGAATAATTTGTTCAAATATTAAGTACCTGGTTGTGAATCTGCTGTGCAGTAGTGAGCTGGTGTTGATATAAGGGTGAAAGGGCCCAACTGAAAGAGTACTGCTAGTTCATCTTGCGTAGCTGGGCCTACAGCCTCAGTGTATTGCGCAATCAGCCACAGTGTTGGGGGTGTATTCCCGATCAATAGCCATTCGCAGATGTTCCTGACCGCTGTGGAGCATCGTCGGGCCCACTCAATGGTGAGTAGTTGCGCATATACCAGGCAGGTCTTCTTCCTCAACATGTTCACCGATAGCTTTCGTTCACATCACCAATAGCATTCGACTCGGCTGTTGGTGTCAAGCTCCTGAACTGTAAACCCTGGTGTTGTACTGGCGACGTTCGTGAAAAGGGAACTCGGCTTGCAACAGCTGGGGGATATACAAAACCAGTAAAATAGCAGCAGACAAGGAAACACAGTGAGTAATGTACAGAAAACAGTATAAAGGCGGTATAGAGCGGCTAATGTTCGTGTTCGTAGGAAACTCAAAGGAAGATGCCAAAGATCCTCGCCTACTGCTGCATATCATGAACCCAAATTAGTGTTATGATATGGCAGGGAATGCCTTGGGAACTCACGTCAAATTTCCTTGTAGCTGTGCGTTTCTGGATGAAATGAATCATTCGCTGAATGTCGGGGAATAGGAAGGCGACGACAATGACAACCATTACTGGGCATGCGATCTGCCAGAACCTGTAAAGTGGCCAACACGATTAGAGTCGTTTCAGCTAAGAGGCAGAAATGATTATTACATTGCTTCCGAATGTTGCTGGACAGAAGGCATCACATTGAAGTTCATTCCTGTAATCGCAGTTAGCACGAACGTAGTTTTGTTCAAAATCAATTTACGCACCGAAGTAACCGGTAAGGAAAGTCAACGGGAAGAAGATCACCGTGGCAATAGTAAGGCCACGCATAACCTGATTAGTCTCATAAGAGACGATCTACGAAATGGTTAGCATACAAGTTTAAGCACACCAGTGATATACATACGTTAAACGTATAGTTGATCAAGTTCTCAGAGATGGACGTGAACATGTCCAGCGAGCTCATGATGTACCTTTTACAAACAAAGGCTGAATCAGTACAGAACCAAGCCTGAGAATGCAAGCTGAACGCACTCGACATGATCATGCACGTCGGCCAGGTACACCTTCGCTTGGTGAGAAAGATAGCCCACAACTTCGCCTGTGATCGCCCAAGTCAGACCAATAGCCCAGAATAGCCGCACAGCCAGATAATTCACATACCATCACGGCCAGCGGAACCCGCAAGCGCCTGTCGGTAATCAAGGAAGACCATTGAGTACAAGAAGAAATGACGACGTGGGAAGCAAACGCCCTACCTTGCAGCGGTCTAGATCATAGCGGCGCAGACCATAGATGAGTTGAGATAGAGGTCCCATGGTGCGCTTGTGAAGCGTCAGGTCTCCGGAAATAATATGCACTACGGATTGAAGATTATCAGCGAGAAGCAGCGCATCAAAGGGGAGCAAACTTGCAGCCTCGCACTGTCTTCATGTTTGGTTTCAACAAGATGGAGCGCTCCATCTTGAGAACCATATCATGATACTTGTCAACAACTGTCACGGCGTTGTCGACGACTATTTCAAAAAGAAATCAGATGTCAGAAAGATTTCTAGAACGAAGAGCCGAAGCGCGTGTTGGTGCACTTACTCAAGTCGAGCAAACTCTCCAGCAGCAAAGACGCATCTCCAGACGCACGTAGGACAGTATCGCGTACTCTCAGTCGTGCATTGATAGCATCTCCAAACATCTGCTGAGTATCCTGGCTGATAGACACAATCGTACCTAGCCAAGCATGCATGTGATTAGTTCGCGCCAAGCTCCTTCAATGAGCATACTCACCATCCCGTAGCAGGAAGATCCAAACGCTCGCAACCTTAACGTACACCCTTCCAAAGCCCTTCTTCAACTCATCGATAGCTCGTTGATTCGCAGCCTTGGCCCTCCCAGATGGCGTCAAGCTATTCCGAATGGACGGCTTCTTCCTCTGGCCCTCTCCCGTCCCAGCACGCTGCTCCAAATCCTTGCCGTCATACCACCCTGGACCCCCAGCAGCGCCGCTGCCAGAGCTCGACATTCGAGATTGCCGTCGTTTCATCCAGCTTCCTTGGCGGTTGCGGCCGTCGTCCAACTCGGGGGCCTCGTTGCGGTCAACGTACGTAGAAGATGTGCGAGCGGACATCATAGACTTTGGTTCATCCGTCTGAAGCATCTCCAGCTCGTCGGGATCGTCGCCCTCCTGCCTCCCGAGCGTATGTGCCAACACATGTACGAACAAATGCTTCGTGTAGTAGTCCGCCTTTGAGCGCGCATTCTTCCGCCCATGCAGAACGTCCTCGATCGAAAGCGGGTGCAAATCATACCGCAGCGCAAGTGCGCTGATAACGTCCCACGAAACGCCGGCAATATTGATCCAGCGGACTTTATTCCAAATTTCACGCTTAGCGGTCGCAGCGGGTTTGTTCACCCATTCAACAAACTGCTGGTTGTTGAACGAGGCGAAACGCGCTTTGCTAGGGCCGTACTCTGAGATCTCGATCTTACAGTCCGCCTATAGCACAAGCGCGATAAGCAAAGGTGTAATATTAGCTTGGGGTGTTGCTCACCTTGATATGTCCATACATCTCCACCGTCGCACTCCTCCTCGGATCAGCACCGGGCTCAGTCCCAGGTGAAACTTCCATCAATGCAGAATGTGTCCTCCGCATAGAAATGATCTATCGAATATCAACATACACATTCCTTAGCTTGACTCTACGTTCCCGGCGAGTGATGACGTACCTTGTTCACCGACGAGCGAAACTTTGCGATGGGCACCTGAGGAGGTCTCAATAATCCATCATCCCGATCTCCATCCTCAACAATATCGTTCCCAGTCGTACTAGGCCGATAGCTCACAGCTGGTCGATCATCCCGCGAGTTCTCGCCGACGCGTCCAGAGGTAGGACCCATAGCCTCATCATCAGAAGTCAACGAGTCGTTTTCATCGGCGTCAGAGTTAGACTTGGGCATTTTTCGTCGTCGTGTGTGGTGGTAGAGGAGATGGAGCGAAGCGCAGGTAGACTAAAAGCTTGGGCTATGCAAGGGTTGGCAGGTGCAGGGGCGTGGTGGCCAATACTATAACCGAGCATCTTTGCGAGGTTCCGAACATCACGTGAATCTATCTATAAATATCATTTAAGTTCCAGAAGACAGCGATGACGGAGTATGCATGAAACAATACAGGTATGACGATAGCGACACAGAGGATATAGAAAGAACGATAGCGTACGAGGCGTGTATCTACAATAGCAAGAAGGATATAATTATATTAAACGATAGAGCGCGAGCGACGTAAGAGCCAACGTGCGAGCCGATGTATTCTGTTCTTAAGAGCGACAAGAATGAGAGTGCCGAGTACAGGTCCGACGACTTTCCAAAACCTGTACGCTGTGTTAGCAAAACCATAAACGACACGGAAGACAGGGTGAACTCACAAGGCATCTGAATGCTTTTTGACCGAGTCCATCACTGCAAAATTCATACCTGGAGATAGCATTAGTACGCCGCGACGAATAATTTCTCAACTCGAACGTACCAAAGTATTGAGTAATGAACATTAGAGGGAGAAAGATAACAGTGACTATTAATAGAACTCGCATGACCTCCCGCGAATCACACGTCGTCAACTAGTAGCGGTGTTAGCCTAGCAAACGCCCATATGTGATAGAACGCACGTTAAAAGTAAATTGTATAAGCTCCCGCGAAGTTGAATCCTGGACGTCTAATGAAAGCAAAACGAAGCTACATTCAAGACTGTCAGCACCACTTGACATCGGTGCGGGATCGTTGAGCACGCACCGAATATGGTCGTACACATCTGCTAGGTATGTTTTAGTTTCCTCGCTGAGGAAGCCTATCATGTCCCCTAAACACCATTATCAGCAAGCGGCTCAGATACACTCAAGGGCGCCACAAACCTGCATCCTCAGCGGAAACCGCCAACCCCTAGCTATTTTATCAGCCATGCGAAAGGCATAAAAAACCCTAGAACAACCCACCTTGGCTCTGGCGCGGTCATATCGCCTCAAACCATACACGATTCGTTGCAAAGGCTTGATCTTCATCTTCAGCAATCTGATGTCTCCGGACAGCAAATGCACTGCACATAACGTCAATGAACCAACCAAGATGCCAAGCTTGAAGATCTTACGTGACTGGACAGCAGCCAAGGAAGCTTTTATGAGTACGCTTCTCTCGAGTTCGAGGATCGTGAGTTGATATGCGTCGACGATGGTGATCAAATGATCTGCGACTATGGTCACAAGTTATTCAGATTGTTCTAGAGGTTGAGCAGGGGGTGCACTTACCAAGGTCCAAAAAGCCATGATATAACATTGAAGCGTCCGCCATCGTTCTGATAATCGATCCAGTATTCAGCCGCTCCTTCAGCTCCGTTCCATAAAGCGTCTGATCCTGGTGTATCGACAACAGCGTGCCTAGAGATACCACTCAGTACAACCCGTTTGCTGCAAGATGATTCCAGACTCACCATCTCTCAAAAGAAACACGAACACCCGCGAAGACACAACGTCCAACGACCCAGACTGCAGCTTCAGCAGCTTGATCGCATCCTCGTCCGACGACCTCCCATTTGGAATTGGCGTAGTCGAATGAACCAATGCGAGCGTCGATTTTCCTAGCTCACTAATCGTGCTCGACTGCGTTCTCAGTGAGCTCGATCGGCCAATTGGGCTTCCTTGAGGATCAGCACCCGGCGCTCGGATGGTAGGCACGATATTGGACGAGCTTCGATGGTCTTTCGCGCGCCCATTCATGTGAAACGACTTGGCTGCGTTGGCTTTGAGCATTTTGGCAGCTGCCTCTGAAGCGTCGTCTGCATCCTTTCGGAGCTGGTAGCTCGTAAGCTGGGTAAAAAGATGCTGCGGGTAGTAGTCGACTTTGAATGGCTGGTCTTGCGTGCCGACCATGACGTCTTCGATGGACAAAGGATGAAGTTTATATCGGATGGAGAGGGCTTTGATTACGTCCCAGGAGACGCCGCCTACGTTGATCCATCGGACTTGGTTCGGATTTCTTCGAGGCTGGTCTTTGCTGAGCCACTCGATGAGTTGAGCATTAGTGTAGGAAACGGTTCGACATCGGTCCTTGGAATAATGCGTTACTTCGATAGCGCATGTGGTCTGAGTGGATGTTAATAATAGTCTAACGAGAGAGGGAGGTGCTCAGGCCGCTCACCCGCCGCGATCCAAAACGGTTGTCAGCGACTCTGCTGTTGGGATTAATCCCCTGCTCCGGCGAGTAGCCTTCGTCAGCAGCATCTCGTATCGCGGCGCAAACCCGGTTCTTGTTTATGACCTAAATGGCAGTCATTTGGCTCAATTCGTTCCGACGTCTATTTAGACAACTGCTCACCTTGTTCACCAAGGCTCGAAACTTGTCTTTTGGCGAGCGTACTGGCGGGGCCGAGAGGAAGGGGAGACTAGACGTCCTAGACGAAGGAGGGATAGGCAGGAGCTCCATGAGAGAGGGTGGAGAGGTAGAGGGCGTCTGTCTGGCTCGCAAAAGATCGTGTTGGTTCCTCGTGTAGTCCCTGCTCGGTTAATGAAAGGAGGCCGATGACTACTAAGATATGCATCTTTGTTGTGAAATAAGGTGTAAAGACTTACTTTCCTACCCCTCGACATACGTGTTACAAGGGAGAACAAAGCGGTTGGCTCTCAACCGAGGGTCTTGTATCAAGGCGGCTGCCTCGTGCCGCCACGCGAGAACCTGGGTGCAACATTCCTCATCAGAACGTATTTGCAACCGCGAAGCACAAAGGCACAGCCACCGCTCGGGGAATTGGACATAGCCGAGAATCACGCGAGCCCTGTCAGCTCTTCCCATGTCTACCACAACTCTTGATTTTTGGCGCGAGGCATGGGACGCTGCTCAACCCCGTCTCGAAATACTTAGAAATTCAGCTACTCGAGCCCCTGTTTCTCGGCCGCTACGGGTCGGACAGCTCGATTCGGAGCAGCTTGATAATGAACTGCTTACAATTCTCAAAGAGCCGCTCGCCAAGTGTCTTGACCTCATAAAAGTGAGTACATCGCCCCTCTTACCGCTTCATCTCAATTGACCTACTTGATCAGTCGTCTTGGGGTGTGAACCACGAGCCTGAATTGTCGCTAGTTCTACAGGCCGTTCTTTACTACCTTTCCATATGGAACACCGGCGCCACGTATGGTGCCAAACTTCAAAACCTGAGATACAAGATCCCACGAGGTTCTTGGACTGAATCGACAAGCAAAGCACGTACGCACTTCTCATGAGTCTTCTGTATTCGTTTTTTAATCGTGTGATTGTGCAGCATCTGGACTTCCCCGCCGATTATTACTAGCGCACGCCTCTTTAACGGTTCTCATTCCTTATGTGCACACCCGACTGAGGTCCCACGCGCTATCAAATGCTTGGCCCGATGCCCCATCCTCGGATAGACGACGAAAGCTATGGGAAATCTTGACCCGGCTTGAAACCTTGCATGGCACGCTGGGTCTTGCGAGTTTTATTGCATTCCTGTGGAACGGAAGGTAAGGCCTTTTGTCGCAAACCCATGCCGAAACATTTCCTAAGCCGGCTCCGGTATCTCTAGATACCGAACCTTGGCAGACAGATTGTTCGGCCTAAGACTTGAACCCATCAAGAGGCTTGTCGACCGCAGTGTCAACTACGACTTTATGAACAGACAAATGGTCTGGCACGCATTCACGGTAAGCCTCTGCTTCTACCTAACCCCGTTTCAACTCTTGACCCCCACGTTTAGGAATTCTTGTTATTTATCCTCCCCCTAATCAATACCAAAACCCTCAAAAGACGACTGGCAAACATGACGACTTCCCTTCAACCTTTATCTTACGTCCCACTCCCTTCGTTCGTCCGTCCGCTCCTAGGCATAAACAACGAGAAAGATGCTTCAACAGTTCAAAGTGAGAAACGAGGTCTGTACTGGTCCCTCCCACCTTCCGAATGTGCAGTTTGCGCAGAAGAGGCCGAACCAACCATCTCCCATATGATTGCACCTGACGCATCCGAACACGCACTCGAGATTTCTGCATCTGAAAAGTGGATGCCAGATACAACGCCCAATCATCCGCTCAGTACACCATACATAACGTCCTGCGGACACGCATATTGCTACGTCTGTGTAGCAGACCGTATGCTCCGTACTGCAGATGACACAGGCGGCCCATGGGAGTGTTTACGCTGCTTAGCCCCTGTTGTGCGTATTCACCGAGCAGATAGCGACTCGCCGGGGTTTGGAGAGGACCCAAGAGTGCGTACGATTGAGAGTGGGAGTTACGATATGGACGGGAGCTCCTTGGTCGACTTTGACTCTGACGCAATATCCTCGACTAGTCCTCTATCCGATAGCGATTGACATGTTCCCCTATGTACATTGTATTCCGCCCCAATTATTACGCCTCGCCTAAAGCCCCGAAGCAAGTGCGACTTCCAACTGTCTCAAAAGTGCCGGTTCCGCTTTTTTCAGGTATTTCTCCTGAAGGATTTCCTGCCCTCCGCACGCCATGGTTCCCTGTTGCATTTTCTCAGCGACAAAAGTCGTGAACTTGATCTTTCGGATCGGGTCATTTTCCCAGACCTGGATGGATTTCATCAAATCACGCTATTAAGGGCAAACATCGGTGGGAACTTACCCGTTTCCGCCTCTCCTCTTCGAGGGTCCCTTGGCTTTCGCGCATGAATGTATCAGGTGGGACATGAGCGTCCTTTTCCCAATGCAAGTATAGCCTGAAAGCTCCCAAGTCAGAAAGGCCAAGCAAGCGTGCCTCAAGGTACTCACGGCTCCTCTTCCGGCACGGACCCATTCTTAACCCATTCGTCCATGGCCACCTTAGACTCGTTGAGTTCACCGTGGATGTCCATCCACATATTCAGGATCTCAGTCGCGAGCCGATCCATAACTTCATGCCTACCCGTGGAAACCAAAGCTGCGATAGCCATTCCGGTGAGCTTTCGCTGCCGAGGCTCAGCGATCACGTCAAACTACGCAAAATTTGTTCAATAAAAAGTACAGATATTTAGTGGTTTGTGCTTACCTTGTTCCACCATTGGTCGAGCAATCCTTCAAACAGCGGACCCTCAGCTGCTTGGTGCGCTGCAGCGCCCGCCGAAACAAGTTGAACGAAGACATTCGGATTTTGTAACATAATGCGAGAAAAGACGCATATATGCTCAGCCAAAACACTTGCATTCATCTGTACGACGCGTTAACGACCGAAAATATGACCAGAGAGTACCTAGCTGCTAACCTTGTCCGAAATAATGTTCTTCAGCAAGTCCCAGAAGTACTCAGAGTTATGCAACGCGTCAGGCCAAGTACCCGCATCGGCGAGTTGGAAGAGTAGCTCCGAAGCAGCAAGAACGTCCTTCACATTGTACGAAGTAATGATCTTCTTGAACACTTCAAACAGTAGTTGACCATGTAGCTGATAAATCCTATCAGTAAAATATAACCGGGGTTGGAACATTAGTGCGTACCTGAAGGACGAGGTTGGCGTCAAGGAGGATGTATGCCTCAAGGACCTGAAGCAAAGTTGCGAGTAGGTCGACGTTGTCGTTCATACAATTGACCACATCCGAAATGAGGTCCGAGAGATTCAGTACTCCCGGCTGGGGATGCGGAAGCGCAGCACAGTTGCGCAAGGCAGCCAACCATAGCTGCAATGCATCCTCGTCCAGATGAAGTTTCGACTATCTCGGGGTTGAGAACGGAGAGCAGAATCAAAGGACAAAAGGAGATACTTACCTCCGGAGACAAGCTCTCCCGTACTAGTGGGATCACAAGACCTACTAGTAAGCTGGAATGCTCCTTGGAGGCCTGTGATAACATGTGAAATGAGTATAGATCCGTTGTGAACGCAGATATTATTACCGTCACAAGCGACTTGGCCAACACCAGCATATTCGCCTTGAACAGCCATACTGCGCCATCGCTCCCAATGTTCGCTCCTCCGTCAGTAGAAGCAGCCGCTTGCCCTGATCACGAATGTTAGCAGGCTATACACTCAATACAAAAAGGCATGTCTTACACAATGAAGCGATCACTTGTTGAATCGGGACAATCAGTGGTACAATCTGCCGAACCCGCATCCTCAGCAGCCCGCCAAGCCCAGTTTAGCCACCACTCACCCTCTGACCAACGCATTCAACCACATGACTGAGTGCTTTCACCACCCGGCTCTTGTTCTCGAACGTCTCGCACTCTGATGCGAGCTGCACGAGACTTTCCACCAGGAAGGGGAGGTGCGGCTGAAATGCGTCCGCGTCGAAACCTAAAGTCTAAAGCACGAGTACACAAGCCATGTGAGTAAGTGTATCTCTCATTTGGCATCAAGTGGAATCGTACATCTACGCATTCACCCAGTGCCATGGCCGCTGTTATTCGAACGACAAGGTCAGATGCTTCGCCTTGGTCTTGGATCAGGTATCGGAGTATTTCCCAAATTGTTCCTCCAGTTGCAGGAACCTCTTTGTCGGAGTACCATTTCGCGATCACCCAAGCAATGCGCCGTTTGACCACTCGGTTCCTACACCCATAAGTGTCAAACGATGTGCACCACACGCGCAACTTGAGTACTCACGCTGGGTCCGGAGAGCTGACCTCTTTAATAACAACCTGACTTAACCACTGATCGAAGTCTGACTACTCTGTTAGCTCAGTCCGGGAAAAAACCCGTCAAAGCACTAACCAATAACATCCTTGAGGCGATGGGCACATCTCCCGATAGCTGAATAAAACGCTTCCTTCTGCTTTGCGGTTGCAAGGTCGGTTGTTGGAATCGCTGCATCAACCAAATTAAGATATGTGAACAATAATATCGGATAGTATGCGTACCAATAACGGTGTCATACATGTTCTTAAGTACGGGTATCACTATCTCGGTATACTTCGAGGAAAGCGTGATCAACACACGCTCGGCGCAAGGCTATAGACAAGTTAGAAATTTGAATGGTAATCTTGGTCGATGCACTCACACGAGGGTCTATCTCCCATGAATCTCCGCCCTTTTCTTCCTCCTCAACAAAACCCTCAGGGTCCTCTGCCCATAGCTCCAAGCTTGTGTCGCTCAGGGGTAGGAAGGTCTGGACAAGCTGCTGCACCGCGCTTTCCACGAAGGTGGAAGGGAGAATATCTAAACCGAGATAATTGAACTAACATGCTGAGAGACCCAACGGGGCACATACCCGCTTCTTCAGTGTCTTTACGATTCGGCGACCACATCGACAAGCTCTCCCGGAACAGCAACATGGCCGAGCATAAGAACTGCGAAGGATATGCCGCCGTAGCCTCATCTAAGGCGACTAAATCAGTATCTGCGAGCTACACCCCTAGATCGCAGCACTCACTCGCACGAAGTTCAGCAGGGCTGTTCATAGCCTTGACTACTTGATCCCAGTTATACCGAACCAACTCCGTGCACCCAGGCATCTTGATGAACCGCGACAAAGCCTGCTTCTGCATCATTCGGAAATAATCGTCCGTGACGAACTGAATGTGATCCTTGAGCAGCTTGAGGCAGTGTTCCCCATCTGCACTAAGCATTGAAAAAGAATGCGAACTGTGGAGAGCCAGGATAAGCTGAACCCGAAAGTTGAATACAGACTGTAATTGGACGACAGAGTTTTGGAAGAATTCGGATATCTAGAAATGAGGCGGCGATCAGATGCAAGTTATGGACGCTCTAAAATGAAAACTTACGATCTGCTCCTCAGTCGCGTTAATCTGTTTCACTCGGTTCCACACATATATCATAAGTCGCGTGATACTGCGAAACAGTAGCTGGGCAATCTCCACATCGTACGCGACATCGGGATCGTTGACAGTTTCCGTGTTTAACCGGGAAAAGTAGCGTGCACTGAATTGACCGTAGAGCGTCGATAACGGAGTTAACAGAGTACCTGTTAACTATGTTCTTGATTAGAACGAGCACAAGTTCGTAGTAAACGAGGGACGTACTTCAATCATAACCACCGTCGTAGCAGAAATAATCTTCGTCGAGTACTCGTCTAATATAGCACCTAGCAGCTGGAGGGCCCGTCTAGTTATAAGGGTCGCTTGGGGTCCGTTCGTTTCGCCAGACAGTCGTGTCTGAGCGTTGATCGTGATGACATTGAGTAGATCCATAATGATATTCGGCCTGGTGGATCAGTGAGCAACAACATAACAGCTCGAAAGACATCTATCTCACCAGGCTTTAGGGAAGTCTTGGCGTGCTATTTTCCCAGCAATCGTTTCGTTGTGATACGCAATCTACAAATGCATTAAATTGGTAACATCTCAAAATCAAATGAACAAATAAAACTTACGGCGTTGTTCTCCTCGTCAAGAAAGGCCATAACTCTAGCTTTAATCCTCGCGCGAGCATCATCACCAAAAATCCTACATTCACATAAGAATATAAGCCTAAGATAGCCACACATGCAGTTAGCGTGGCTCACGTCTTGGATCTCCAGCTCTGAACAACCATATTCTTTACCCGAGAGATAGCTAGCTGCCTTACATCCCCAGGGATATTTTTCTGTGCGGCCAGTTCGTGAGCAGCGTCATAAGCCCCAGGAACTTTGAGGACTTGGTCAAGCTGCGCCTCCGCCACCTTGATCTGTCCAGGTTGTGTGCGCAGTGCTTCTGCAACTGCAGCGAGGGCCGGATAGAGATCCGAAAGCGTTGCCATCGTGTCTTTTCGAATCGAATCCAGAAAGAAGAAGGGGGTATATCAATGAGGTCGAGTCCAAGTCTTAAAGAACCCTTGCCTTTCACTCGGGAATCTCACGTGATCGTGTCAGGATTAAGCATATTAATTACACTAACCAAATACAACCACAAACCCAACGTCTACAAAACGGCGAACAAAGTCGAAAAAGAAAAAGAAAACAAGAATCCTTACAGTTCAGTTGGTGAAACACTACGGGATTTATACGAGGCCGAGTCGAACTCTAGTTCAGGAGAAAGGCTATCGTAATCTAGTAATGACCCCACGGATTTTGACAGACCCTCTACAGCGTCCTCGTCATCTGAAACCGCCTGCGAGACCATCCCAAGATCAGGTTGTGGGTGGCTGGGCAAATCGAGCATATGGCCCATGCGTTGGACTTTCGTCGCAAGGTACCTCTCGAGCTCAACGCCATGCGCTGCCCCTCCACCAATCAACGTGGCACCACCCCGACGAAGTTGGTGCTCATCAAAAGAATCATCCGAATCCTCGTCGCTGTTGCGTTTGGTGACCGTCTTGGCGCGGCCGCGACCGTGGGCATGGCTATGGCGAGCGTGCATCTTCCAGCTGCGCGGGACCATCCCAACGCGCTCTTCGACAGTAATTTTCTCTCGCTCGAGGGCCTCCATCTTCTCGGGGTTGTTTGTGAGCAATCTGATTCCGCGACCTTCCATGTTGGCGTTTCCTCCACCCAGCCCGAGGTCGCGCATGATGGCGGCAGCAATCTCGTATCCCCGCTCGTCGGCGCCGTGTCCGAGAAGAAGGTTGGCTGTGACGGTGTCATGCCCAAGATCTTGCAAGTTATAAGCGCGGATCTTCTCGAGTAGGCCGATCCCACGGCCCTCTTGACGCATGTAAACGACAGCGCCACGTCCTGGGACAACCTCGCCAGTTGAAGGGATGTGTATGGGCTGAGCGATCAGACGCATTGCCTCGTCGAGCTGTTCGCCGCAATCACAGCGCATGCTTCCGATCGTCTCACCGGTAAAGCACTCGGAATGAATACGAACAAGAGGGGCAGGAACGCCAGCCAAGACATTACTGGTCGAACTGGTGACACTCGCAGGGGAAGAGGGGTTTGCCACGGTCGCCGACAACCGCCCGACATACGCACCCCTCACAATCCGTTCCATCTCAGTCTCACCCTCACGCCAAACAGCATCAAGAGTGTGGCTCCGAATAGGTGGCAGCGGCGTGGGATGATCATCCTGATCAAGCTGAGCAGGATCGATAACTATCGCAAGATGTTCCTTCGAATCTCGATTGTTGTGATATATGTGCAAGAAAGCAGGGCCATGTGGTGTTGGGATGCGAGTACGGGCACGACACTGAACTGAAAGAGGCTCTACGAATGCGGATTTCGAGGGTGGTGTTTGCAAAGCCGACAGTGGAGGATTCTGAATCTGTAGCACCTCGATAGCAGGGGTCGGGTCGGCCGAGGGGAGCAAGGAAGGTCTGCGACGCCTTGACTTGGAAGGAGAGAGAGACTGCGGCGCAGGTGCGGGAGAAGGGAACCCCTTGCTATCCTCGAGTGGGCCGACGGCTGCTCGGCCGTCTTCAGTGACACCGAGCTCACGCAGCCTCTCCTTGCGTGGCTTTTGGCGGCTGACATAGCGGGGTTCCGCGTCGTCATTGGCGTCGGAGCGTTCATAGGAGCCAACTACAGGATTCTCGCCGTCCTCGTCGATGGGATAAAAGTTATGGTGATAATGGTGCCGAGTGACATGAGGGCCAGACGCAGCAGCAGCGGCAAAGAGCAGAGGATCAAGGGGAGCTTCTCGCCGACTGAAAGCAGTGCGAGGTGTGCTGGACAAATTTGGGCCAGTAAGAGCCTCCAATAATTGCAAGTCGTCCGGTGTGACACCGCTGAAGTGAGCATGCTGCTGAGCTATTGTCGCCATGTTACTGTCGATGTTAGGCAAGGAAGAAGTAGCGGACAAAATAGGTCTGATGCGATATTGCACCTGAGGTCGTTGAGCGCTGAGTGTGTAACAACAGCATAACCACTTACCGGCGATGTATGTTTCTTGGTTGTGGTAGAGTAAAGGTGTCCTGGGGTATTAAACGTGCAGCGGGGACTGGTGCGGTCGTGTGCGGGTGGGGGCTATCCTATCGACTCAGCTGATTTTAAAGATTCATCGGCCTTGGGATCAGCGGGGCAAGTGAGCCGAGTGCCCGATTGGCCTGGGCTGAATCAGCTGAAAACTCACTTGGTCATCCCATATCGGCTATGCGTAATCCGGCTTTTGCGATGCTGTCTCCTCTGGCTCACGGCCACACATGAACTGAACGGTGCTCTTTACTTGCTCGTGACGGTTCACGTGTCCAATACTAGCCCCGGAGTTGGTGCGACTAACAGGTCGTGACACTCACCACCTGCAATAATTTGATTGCATTCACTTGTTGGGTGCATATACCATGATTTTGTCGGGTGGAATACACACTTTGAATTGGCTTGGATCGATGTCCGACGATATTGAACCGAGCCTCCCCGAGCTCCTTCCGCAGGCGAGCCAACTTGATGATCTAGACGCTCAACAGCTCTCACGTCCCCTGAGTCTCCCAGCCATCTCATCGGCGAATTTGAGCAACGTGCAATACCGACGGATCATGGTACGTCAAACTAACGTTGACCGTAGTTGACCGTACAGAGGCTATACCGGGATAATGACAGCAAGAGTCTCGTTCCATGTCAATTCCCGATCTAAAGCACATCAAAGTAGAATACATTTGCCGCGGTACAGATACATCACCGTCATCCAGGATCACAGCCCATAGTTGATCAGCGCGCTGACTAGCCGCTGCCCGATATCTTGCGGCTCCTGCCTCGCCATCTCCACAATGCTGAGCACCTTCTTGACACCAATATTCAGTTTGCCCTCATTGCCAAACCCAGCTATGCGTAGTTGATCCAGGGCGTCCTCGTGCTCGGCGCGCGAACGGAATAATTTCATGTCGACAAGGACGTTGTTCAATGCGTCAAGGTTCGAAATAGGGGAAATGCGAATTTCAGAATCGAACACTTCGGACATTTGCATATCCGTAAGCATAGGCCGGATGGTCGTGGTCGCAATGACGAGAAGACGTTTGCCCTGCGTACATCGCTCAGCGAACCCGTTTGCATTTATGACATAAAACTACTTACCGCAGGAGGCCGCTTAGCCATCAAGACCATCAAAGCCTGTAAAACACCGTTCGAGAACCGGGGACCGATAGGAACCCAATCTATAAGCCCGTTTCAGCTCTTTCTCATCAAGGTTTGTTCACGGATTACTCACCCAACAAACGTTCAATGTTGTCAACTACAATCACGCTAAGCGGGCTCTTGTACGAGTCTTGGAAGACCTTGGTGATTGCAGCAATCTTTTGGCCTTCGGAAAAGCCGACCATAGTATCAGGCGAGACAAGCTTAATGAACGGGAAGCCCGATGCTTGAGCAATCGTCGCGGCCATGGCAGTTTTTCCAGATCCCGGCGGCCCTGTAGCATATATTTAGTGGTGTCTTGGCGCGCAAAGCCTAGCGTAGCTCACCATGGAATAGCAGGCTGACGAGTGGTGTGCGTGTACTCGTCCGGACTTGCTCCACAAACAGCTGCCCATCGCGCAATATGGTCTACACAAACCAACGTTAAAACGGGAAACAAGGGGCAAGAGACGAACTCACATCGACGCCCTTGTCAAAGTGAATAATCCCATTTTGGATGACTTGCGCCAGCTCCTCTTCAGCAACACCAAATGCAGGGTGCACTTCATTCAAGGCATGTTCAAAGTCGTTCATGTTCACCCGCAGGTTCTCGATATCGTCTGAAATTCCGGCCATAGTCCCAACCTACATGCAAGTTCAGCATCATCTCACCAAGAGCCAGGCAACAAAAACCATACCTTAACATGTCGGTTCATAGCAAAACTGGTTGCACTCTTCACCAAACCGTTCAGCTCTGCTCCTGAAAAGTTCTTTGTCCTCGAAGCGAGCTCGCCTAGATCAACATCCCGTTCGAGGACTCCGTTCTTGCGCATTGACGCGGTGTGAATGTTCAAGATCTGCAAGCGGCCCTTTTCGTCTGGCAGAGAAATCTCCATATGGACTTCGAGACGGCCTGGACGAAGAAGAGCCTCGTCGATCATGTCCAGTCGGTTAGTCATACCGATAATGAGGATGTTATTGAGTTGATCGACACCGTCCATCTAGATAACAGTGAGCTCGCTACGGGTAGCATATAATCATACTGGCTCACCTTGGATAACAGCTGATTGACAACACTGTCACCAACACCGGTTCCATTGTTTGTCGAACCACGTTGCTTGCAGATAGCGTCGAGTTCGTCGAAAATGACAATATGCAGACCGCTCTCCTCTCCCTTGGCCTTGTACTAAACACACTGGAGTTTGAGACACCCATACACCATATTACCAACAAGCAAACTCACCTCCTTCTCAGCGTCTGCGAAGAGCTTTCGGATATTCTCCTCACTAGCACCAACAAACTTATTCAAGATTTCAGGACCGTTGACGATCTTAGGCTCGCGCGCGTTGAGCATCTTTCCAATCTGTCGAGCCATCAAAGTCTTTCCGGTTCCAGGAGACCCATACAGCAAAATGCCTACTCAAAAGTTAGGCCAAGCTCCTCGGCCACACTAAACACACTCACCCTTAACGTGCTGGATCCCCAGCTTCTCCACCAGTCCTGGAGGGAAAACACGCGATGCGAACGCTCGTCGGAAAATAGCCCCAAACTCAGCATCAAGTCCACCAATCCCCATATCCTCGAACTTGAAGTTTGGTGCCAAGATCGCATTCGCAGCGGGCTTGCGCGCAGACGACTTGATCTTGATCGTGCTGTCCCCAGACTTGATAAAGTTGACCTCAGTTTGGGCCATAAGGATTCCGACGCGCCCTGCGCTTGGACCCGCTTCGGCATTGGCTGGACGTTTGGATTGGAGGGCGGCGAGTTCGACAACTTGGAGGCCGGTGACGGTGGCTTTGAGAGTGATGCCATGGAAGTCAAATACGAGAATTTGACCAGTGGAAAAGACTTGGCCGTTGAAAGCCTGTATATTAACGTATTTCAGTCAATTTATCGCGCATTAACTAATGATAATGAGCGCACCTTGAGGAAACTCTGGCTCATTTCGTCAGCGCTAAACTGCTCCGCAACATCTTGCTTTGGATTCCAGAATCCAACCTCTATGTCCAAGCTGCCGAGGTATATATCGTTCCCGGTGGCCTCCAGGTTGAGAGGCTCAACGCTAACAGAGTCTCCTTGAGCAGAGAGGCCTATCCACATCCGCTGTGAACGGGAAGCTCCCACCTCGCCTGGGCGTAGTTTTCCGGTATTGTCATGACTAAAATAGGAGCTTAAGAGCTTGATTAACAAGGAATTCCTATGAACGCTTACACTACAGTGAGCGGAAAGTCATGCTTGACTAGCACGTGTTGCTTCTGTGTGAAGTCATTAGGGTGGACGACGAGGCAGTTGGTAAGTGCGATGCTCGGGCTCGGACACTCTACCACCGAGAATCTAGGTGAAGTGTGAGTAAATCTCGAAACGACTGAGGTCAACTGAATACTCACGTGTTACCACCGCGACTTGAGGACATCCCACCCCGCTTCTCGTCTGGATATCCTGAGCCATAACCAGATGAGCCACGGGATGCGTACGGGTCATATTGTCCTCCAGGTTGCTGGGGCGGCATAGCGCCTCGAGGCTGCGGGGGAAGTCTCGCGCCACCTACTCGAGGACCTGATGGGAGAGAGCTATACTGCGAGGGAGGAGCACGCGGATCTTGGTTTGGAGTGCCCGAACGACCAAAGAAAGAAGACATAGTGAAAATCTAATGCTGGTCTTCAAGAAAGCTGTCTATTTAATAGTCTCTAACGTTGCGCGTGTAGAGGTCGTGGTCAGTCGTGTCGCGGTATTGCTGTGTAAGGTGGGGTGATCACATGATTTATTATACTCATTTGTCGTCTGTCTTGGCGAAGTAATGTGATTCTGAGAGCTCCTACCTCCACTTAACCCCTTCCACGACGGTCTCCTGCATCGCTCTCCATTTTTAGCATCGGCCTCTGGCAATATTCTAATGCCAGTTAATGACCTCTCTTTCTTTGCGCTTCTGTCAAATCGTGCCTCTTCATCAGACGACCCGACTCTCCCACTCCCAGATACCGATGTCGAATCATGTCGACTGCTTGGACCCACCGCGCTTGTTGTGCAAGGCTTGATGGGCATTCTCGTCATTCTTAGTCTCGTGTGGAAGAGAAATCACGAGAGTCCAATGAGACCGTGGAGAATCTGGTCAGTGTGCCTCACATACCACCGCAGCTTACACTCGGTTTACCCATTGAGTCATGTAGGACGTTCGACGTCTCGAAACAAATAGTGGGACAGATAGTTGTTCACTTGTCGAACGTTTTTATATCCGACCTGGTTGCTCACCATAGCTCTAACAACCCCTGCACTCTCTACTTCTTGAATGTCCTGGTTGACACTACAGTTGGCGTTGCCTTAATTTATGCCTTTTTGCATGCTGCAACATGGCTCCTCACAACCAAAATGCAACTGAAAGGGTTCCGATCGGGAGACTATGGGGGCGTTCCCCCCAGCAAGATCTATTGGATGCGACAGGTATGTTGGTATTCCAAAAGATCGCATATTTATTAGCTAAATCCCGATTGAATACAAGGCAACAGTTTACATTGGCGCTCTACTTTTCATGAAGCTCGCAGTTGTTGGCCTGTTTGCTCTGTGGCCAGGTTTGTTCCGTGTAGGCGACTGGCTCCTGAGTTGGACAGGCGGAAACTCGGCGCTGCAAGTGATTGTGTAAGAAACTCTGTCCCACGCGTACAAATATAGGCTGACTGACAAGTTTGTCTTTTTTAGTGTCATGGGACTATTTCCCATTGTCATGAACATACTTCAGTTCTGGCTAATCGACTCTATAGTCAAGCTTAAAGAGAAGAACCCGATACTCCCGGTCTCAGCAACCCCGGACCATGAGGAGCATGAGCACCTTGTCGATTCTACAAATACCGATTCAGACGACGAACATACACCAACGGCGGTACGGAGATCGCGAACACTTTCCCCACCCCCTTCCCCATCGCCAGTCCCTACCCCTCCTGGAACAGGATACGGCGCCACGCAAGGCAAGGCTAAAGGCAAAGGGAAACGTCGTGGAGATTTACCGGAAGTTTCGGATTGGGCCATGGACGACGATGATGTTAGAGGTGCTAGTAGCAGGCCACAATCCGCTGGACTGGATAGTCCTCGGCCTCGGCTGAGTAGCGCAGCGTCTGAGACTTGGTTTATGACAAGCAGCGTCGGACGAGCTCAGACACCTGATGTTGGCGTCCGGCCGTGAGAGTCTTTTGGGAACACTATCTTAATGCTGTTTTAATCGGAACCCACGTTTAAATTCGAGAAATGTACCTATGTGATCTCTCTATCTCTCTCAAACTTCATGCGACTGCAAAGTTTGTACTGTGTGCATACGCGGACATATGGGGAAGAGAAGATGCGCTTACCAACGATTTAGGGTTGGTGGCAGCGCGAGGCCGAAATAGACTTTTTGCACAACCACTTTCTCTCCCCACGCCACACCCTTGTTACACCCATACCCCTAAGCAATACATAATAGACCACCTAGAGCCCCTGTTACATCCACCTAATATTTGCTGTGGCCTACCAGCCAAGCTTCGTTACGTTCCCATTACACCGCTATCACAACGACAATTAGTGCATGTACCCCGCCGATCGCGCCATATAGAATCACCTTGTTAGTTCGGCCTTGTCTCTTGCTGATATATAACCCGTGGGCATTTCCCCTGCTCTCTGGCTACACCCCACAGTGCTGAGCTACCTCGCTGTCCGAGGACCTCCACCTCTAGCCGGATATCGTGGGCCCGCTAACACGAGCAAACTCCCTGTTTTCATATAAATTCAAACTCCTTAGACTCTAGAAATTTAACGACCAACATGTCTCCCCTTCCTTTGCTGCCCGAAGAAGTTCTGCGCCATATTTGTTCGTTTGCCACGTCAACCGACTCCCACTTTGCCTCGGCCTACTCTGAAACCCGCTCCAACTATGCCTTTGGTCTTACTGGGGCGCAGCACAATAATCGGGCTCTTGGGTTAGCCACACGCCGCGCCTTGAACGAAACCTCTAGGCTTTTCCACTCACTGTCGAAAGAGTTCCTGTTTGAGGACATTATTCTCACATCTACCGGCTCGGTCTACGAGTTCGCCGATTTTCTCGCGAGCACCGATGTTGCTTGGTGGGTCCGTCGACTGAAGATCAAATTCGCCTCCCAGTGGCACAGCTCTACACTCCGACCCGCGCATGCGGAAGGCGTGGCGCGCATTATCTCGCTATGCCCTCGGCTTTTAGCATTTGAAGATGCCCTTGAATCAGGCGCTGGTGGTACTGCCCCTGCTGTTTTTGCTGCCCTCGCGGGGAAACCCTCCCTCCGCGCAATTGGGTGGACAGGCCAAGCTTACCCATCGACGGCAGAGGTCCGTGATCTCCTCGACAGCTTACCAGAACTCGAGATTCTCCACCTACAAGGATGTAACCCCGTTCGCAATGGTCGGTTACTCTCAGTCCCAGCGACACCTACGTCTATCCAAGTGCCCTCCCTCCGTTCCGTTACACTCCATCTCCCAGAAATGCGCAGCGCCGGTATATTCCCGATACTTATCAACGCGATGGTTCCTTCATTCACAAATCTCACCTTGGCGGGGAACTTTTATTTCGGAGGGAATATTGCCGCAAAACAGGCCTCTCTTCGCGAGTTCTTCGAGATTCACGGTCCGCGACTTTTATCGCTCGACATGCGCGACGAGGGGCAATTTACGCCCGTTGGCCCGCTCGACGATTTCCTAGCCAAGTGCGACAGTTTGAAGCAGATTTCCTACCCCGTTGCGTGGACACCACCACTTTCTCCGATGCCAAAGGTCGAGACAGTCGGTCTCAGGACGATTACTCAGGAGCTTGAAGTCCCCCAGACTGCGTTGAAATGTATCGACGCGCACTTTGAGGTCCTGTTGAGTGCCGCGTTCCCGAAGTTAAAGACAATCCAATTTTTGGACGACGGGATGCTTCAGGGGTATCCTGAGCTCAAAGACCTTGCCCCACACGTACGGGAGTACCTGGCCATGTTTAGCCAGCGGTGCAGCGCCAAGGGGATCGCTACAATCGACTCAATGGGCATGCCGATTGCCTTCTAATTCGCTTTTCATTATTTGGATAGGAGACTGCTTACCCATAATCTGCTGAGACTGTTCAGACTGCTCCTTAGAAATAGAATTTTAACGTATGTAGATTTGTGTAGATTGTGGTGTAGATTTGTGATGTAGATTGAATATCCTTCTGTAATGGTAATTATCGTAGATAGGTTGTGTCTTATGTAGAGCTCTCATGTCTTGTTTTTACTGGTTATATGCGTTTTGTTATGAATCAAGCATGTTATTCCGAAACCCAAAGAATATCGTATAAAAGTGTGTGTATATAGTCCACAAGATCCAAACCCGAACAACGGTTTTTAGCATACGGTCTTGTGATGTGCAGTTGCGCCTTGGTCAAAGTGCCAGGTGGCACCGTAGAGATGGCCAGTAGCAATAGGAGCGAACTGGGTAACAAAGCGTACGGTTAGTTTAGCAAGATGGCTAAGAACGTTGAAGGGCGGAGGGGGAGAGATGAACGTCCCAGAGCGCGCAGCCCTCGCAGCGGTCAATAATGCCGATGGTGATGGTCTTTCCTCCGTCTAGGCGCGCCTCCCAGGTTTGAATTAGTTACACGACTTCGAATGAACTTACAGGTAGGGGAAGCAGTGCGACCGCAGCTGTGAGTCGCAATAAATGTTAAGACAGTGGAAATACTAGTAGATGAAACCAAGAGGCTTACATAGGGTTGTTATTGGGGTTTCCGCCTGTGATTGAAATCGTCAGTTTTCTGGTACATCTAACACGTTAAGAACAAGGAGGGCGTAACCGGCGTAGTTGTCGTACAACTCGTGGGAGATAGCAGCAACCCCTTAAATCAGCAATGCATCCGTAGTATCTCGCGCGAGCATATCAAAAAAGCTTGATTTACGCTCATAGTCGTACTGCCAAAAGAGCCAGAAGTTAGCTAGTGAATCAGAGATAAATGTAGCAGCATATACTCACGTTAGTCCAGCAGCAATCGCCCTAACCAATTGAAGCCGGAAGAATCAAAATATTAGCATATCCCACGGCTGTCCCATAGATAACGTATTGCATAGAGTAGGCGAGCTACAAAGAACAATCTCAGTTTGACGGCCTCAGCAATGAGCAGCAGAGCTACATATCTGTCCGGTGTGAGCCCCACCATGGTCAATCGAACGGGTGGCGATGCCAACCTAGGAAACGTTTGTAGGCAAAGCAGCGACGCCCATGAGCACGGAGCTCGCACCAAGTGGGTGGTAAAGACAGCAGCGGCCTTGCTGAATATCGCCTTGAAAGTTGAGTAAAAGAGACACGAAAGCTGAAATGAGTGAGAGTGATGAAACAACTGAAAGCTGATGCTCTCCAACCATACCACACACACAACGCACTTTATACCCCACAAGTGCGCATATACCTGCTCATACCAGGACGACTCAAAAAACGCGCACGACTAAACCTCGGGCTGAAATTTTGCGAATCGGCAATCCCAACAACACCCAACGCGCCCGCCCACGTGCACGTTTTGCACGAGCCCGCCAAAGGCCAAACAAAGCTATAGTATAGGAAAGAGAATCTAGCCCTTGGTGTGAGAGCGGTCGCGTCATATATCTTGCTGATCCGAGTTCAAGGCGTACGGAATAATGACTCTGAAATGGATGGACAGAGTCTTGCGCGCTTGATGGACCTGGCTGATGAAACGGGCCGGTCGCTACACAACCCCTAGCTGAAATGTAAATATAGGCGGCATTGCCTGGCTAGGCTATACGATAACATAAGTTGGCTATTGTTACTACAGTATGTACTGATGGCAGGGTATATTCTACTACGCAACTGACCGTTAAATGAGGCTTGCCGAACGTCGGCCAAACACAAATACCCTTATCGGTAAAGCTTAACCCCAAGTTTTATACTTCGCAAATATTACCATCAAACGACGTAGGCAGGGTGAGCCGTTGCGACGAGGAAGAAAGGGACAAAGATGAAGGTTACTGAAACTGATACTGCACATTATCAACTCACCAAAAGATTTCAGTCATAAACACCACAACTCACATCCTACCGTTGGCCAAGTTCACACGGAGATCAACATGAATGGTAGAAATGACTGGCGTTACTACGTAATGACAGCAGCCGACATTAAAAGAAATGATAGAAACACAATGTCCAACTCTCCCCCAGACAGTCAAATAAATAGTCCGTAAGACATACCAAACATGATAAACAATGACAAAAATGTTCAGTCAAACACGACTCAGACATGAAAGTTCACGACCACAAATGTTCGGACCATTAAAATAGCGTAGACAGAGCCAAGGGGAGAGCAGCCGCAGAGACAAGCCACGCTGATGTGACGAGACTTCGCGAGGCGTCTGAAGTGGACGATGACGAAGAAGCGGCAGCAGCAGATGCAGACGCAGAGCTGCTAACGGCACCCGAACCGCCAGCTGGCGTGTTGGAAGAGCCCGTACCGGCAAGGGCACCCGAGGGAACAGGCTGGGCGACATCAGCGGTGGTGACTGCACTTGTGTCATCAGCAGAGTTTTGATACCAGGGAGCTCCAACAGCATCTGGAATCGACTTGGCGGTCCACCCGTTCTGAGCAATGAGCGGGTAGGTGTTGATGAAGACGCTGACAGATTGGGTAGACAGCTCGTGCTCAAGGATGCAGAGACCCGGGGACTTGGGGCCAGCATATGCCTTTTGCAAGATCTTGGTGGCGGCGGCGACAGTCTGGGTGCCCTCAGTAATCGCCCAATCGTTGGTATCATCGTTCCAGATGACGGTCGTCAAACCAAAGACCTCCTATAAATAATCGTGAGTGCAAGATCACGGGGGATAAAATATCGAACATACTCTCGCAATGGCGCGAACGCGGTTGTCAGAGTCACCATACGGCGGGCGCCAGAAGCGGGGCAGGCGGCCACCAGTGGAATCATGAATGACCTGCATAGTCCATCCGAGCTCAGCAACAACGAGCTCGTTGCTGAGAGTGGTCATGTAAGGATGAGACCAGGTATGAACCGCAATGTCATCTCCGCTGACACCAAACGCATCGAGGAAGACATTCGGGTTCTCCAAAATGTTTTGGCCTTGAAGGAAATTTAAGTCTTGGACCACCGAAGAAACATGAAGTTCACTCACCGATATAAAAATGCGTGACCTTTTGGTTGTTCTGGCGCAGGAACTGCTGGAGTTTCATGGCAGGCTAAATATAGACTTAGTAAGCAAGCCAAGCGGAAGTGATCGAGCCGGCGCTTACAGGCAAAGGGCCGTCGTCAAACGAAATGGCAACAATGCCATCCGGTACATCGTAAATCTGGCCATCTCCAGTGCATTGAGACGAGCTGGAGCAGATGGGTTGCTTCCCGGGGTTCATCGAGCCCGTGCTGTTCTTGTACGTGGGCGCGCCGCCTCCACTCTGAGTTGCCACGGGGACGTTACTGGGGATCAGCCCCGACGAAACAGCCTTGTTGAGGGCGTCGATCCATCCGGACGGGATGCCAGCAACCGTCAGCTTTCCAGAGGGATACTTTTTCGTCCACTCTAAAAACATTAAAATATGAACAAAAGCTTGGCCCGCATGGTGCATGGTACTTACCAGGAGAACCGACAGTTGGGTAACCGCCAGTGCTCGCGTTTTGACGCGCAAAGAGACGGTGAGCGACATGGTCAGCTTCGTGATACCACCTCGCGCCAAGTCCGCGAGCCTCGACGTGGTTTTGCCCGACGGGGTGGGCGAGCACGGCAGGCGCAGCGAGGAGCGTGAAGAGCGTAGCAAGACCGAACATGACTGACGTGGACCGAAGTCGTGAACTTAGCGAGGGGAGCGGGTCGCTTGAGCGTTAGCCAGGCGCGGATGCAATGCTTTATAGTTGCTTGTCTCACCAGATGCACAGGGGCCCTGACAGGTTTGAATGGGTGTCGATACGGACTAGGGGACTTGGACCAGAATAGCTCGGAAGCTGGGCACGTCGAGCAAATTCAAAGATAAACCTTTGAATTAAAGCAGCCACACCAAAGAGAGAGGAACAGAACAGGGAGAGAATGACAAGGGAATTATGATTTCTGTTGCTCTCGACGCCTCAAATGTCTCCCGCGACTCAGGGTCCAGGACACATTTACCCTTTGCCGCTCTCCTGCCGAGCTTCGAGTGATGCACCGCTTCCGCCGCTTCTGGCCGAACATCCAATCAGAGCTCAACGTTCAGCCCGATCAACGTTAGACTTGGCCCCAGCGCTTGAGTGTGCCCAGAGACAGAATGCTAAATATATACCACAGACCAAGCAGTGTGCACTGCACCTCACAACTCGTCCCGCCTGTGGTGGGTTTTGGACCGGAGTTGGAAAACGTTTCGCCTCGTTGGCTGGATTTCAACTCATGGATATCGCGATGACGGCCGAGAGTTTGACGTGGATCAGCGGAAAATATAAACATCCCGGGGGGCTGTCATGAAAGCCCGGCGCGTTTACGCAACGAATGACGATAAGAAGGCAATTTCCCTCCTGGCGAACTCGGTAATGTTGACTCGGTTCTACAGTAGGAATGTCCCACCTCGCCATGGTTCACCAAGCCCCGTTGTTTTCTGCTGGCTTTTCTTTTTTTGCGAGGTGAACCTCACAGGTCACCCAAATTAGTTCTGTATTCAGTTCGCCAAGCCGGATAATCCCCAAAGATAGCTAATCTCCGGCCGTCTAGCCTTATACAAAACCTAACTGTATAGCATCAATCATACAGCCATAGTTACGGACATATTATTTTTGGTGCGATGGATTTAGTTGAACTGAACGGCCGTCCCTCCGGCCCGCATACACAGGGACCATTGTGAGAGCCGCAATCCATGGCGCTCATGGGACAAAAATAGTGTCAACACAGCTTCCAAGCGCCCGACAAAAAGCGTTTAGTGGCTATACACGCAAATCCACGAACATTGCCAGTGCGTAAGCTGGCGACGACCGGCGATCGCTCCGGGGTTGGTCTTCGATAACGGATAGCAACTATCTCACAATGAGGCTGGTCGCCACGCTGAACACGCTGAGGGCAACTTGAGCTGTCGATTTTGTGCAGCTCCACCGAGAGAAGGCGAGACGGTGGATGCTGTCGTTCGGTTTTGTGCGCATTGAACCACTTTCCCTTGTGGCCTCGTGGTGTCGTCGCGGAGCATGGTGCCAACAAGAAGAGCTCGTATCTATCGACGGACACTCTCCGGGTTTCTCCCGCTGGACTCGATAAACTCCTTTATGTTGTGGACGACAGAAGCTCAAACTGAATGACCGAAGCATCGGAGCGTTTTTGAGAACCGTGCGTCCCAAGTCACGTGCCCGCCGATCATTAAGCGTCAAGCGCTTGAATGGGGCCCTAATTGCGTCACCATTTTGGTCTTTTGAGCTCATCGGCCACCACCACTAGACTCGACAACCTCGGAACCCACTAAATCAAAGTATTCGGCTTATACCTGCACTTCTGGATTATCTTCTTGTTTAATTCTTTACTCGATGCGTCTTCCCGACTACAAGGGCAATTTTCCTGTTAGCGTCACCAACTTGAGGAAACCTATACGACCGAGCCATGTCTACAGCAATGCTCGCTTGGATGGCAAACCTGCACTCAAATTAGAGGAGGTAGCTTACACAGTGTATTATCCTACGACCAAGAACAAGTCTTTCGGCTCTGAAAGCGTTTACTGGCTCCCTAGGTGGGCGCCTCGCGAAGGATCTGCATGACCCGCGCTGACGACGGTTTAGACCTTTGGACGTGGCAACTGCGGGATGGGCCAAGTTCGCTGGTACGTAGAATGAGCTCACATAATCGTTGGACGTGTGTAGTAATGATCTTCTCCGCAGGCAGGTCGTATTGGTTACTTTGTGAGTCCTGGTGGGAGATAGGTGCGACGAAATGCATTTTAAACAATATATTTGCAGGGCCATTTGTCCATTTCTTTGCGCGGTTCATTCGAGTGAGCTGCCAAGTTAAATGGTACTACTTACTGTAGCTTATAGTATTTTTTCAGCTCCCCGCGCAAGCCAACTCACCACTAAGGCCGGCTGGCACTAGTTCCACTTCTAACAACTCTACATCATCCTCTGAAACATTGGGATCGAACAAAAAATGGCCCTTAGTTATTTTCTCCCATGGTAAGTCATTAACATTACACTTCTATGGCTATATCTTACTCACTTGGACTTAGGGCTGGCGGGAGGTCGTTATACATACAGGTAAACTAATGTTAGACTTTTTGTTTTTGGATCAGTCACTGATATTTTTTTTTTAGCGACTATTGCGGAAGGCTAGCTGCTCAAGGAATGGTCGTGCTAGCAATTGAGCACCGTGACGGCAGTGGCCCCATGGTAATGCCAATCGACGAAGAAACTGATCAAGCTGTACCCAAATTATACCTCCAAGCTAAAGATCTCAAGTGAGTTGGCTCTTTGGGAAAAAGCTCAAAGTGCTATTTATCTTACGAAATTGGCATTCAGCTGGGAGCAACAGCCCTCGGGCAAGCTACCCATTCGCGTCGACCAGCTCAAATTCCGGATCCGGGAGATATACGAGGCATTTGAGTCCTTCAAGGAGGTTGTGAATGGGAATAGGGGTTCGACTGTTTCGATGGATTCGTTTGATCAGTGGGATAGTTTCAAAGGTCAGGTTGACTATTCGAAACTCATCCTAGCCGGTCACTCGTTTGGAGGTGCTACGGCTGTGAGTGCATGCGATATGACATTCCCAAATATGCGTTTGACGTTGGTTACTTGTAGCTGTCATTACTGTCGTCGCCCCCACCCGAGGGCCACGTACAGCTCCCTATCGAAAAAGCAATCTTGCTCGACCCCTGGATGGAACCCCTACCTCTTCCCGGCAATCTTCCAATTGCTTACGATAGCAGACCACCTCTTCTTGTCATGAACAGCGAAGGCTTTACTTTGTGGAAGGATCACTTTACCATGCTCGAAGAGCTAGTAGCTGACTGGAGGCAGTCTGGAGAAGACTCTGCGGCGCTAGTAACAATAGGTCAGTGTATTCAAGTGGACTCGCATGGCTTGTCGCTCACCAAGATGCCTTGCACTCTAGCTCGTTCCAAACATCACTTCTATTCTGATTTTGGATTGTTCGTCCCATTTGGAAGCGCCAAGACCATTGGTACGAGCGTGCTGAACTCTGCGCACCAGCTGTCCATGGCTTGCATTCGCAATGAGCTCTCCGCAGAGCTCAAGGGCAAACGAAGGATGGAGCTCGAGCCAGTCCCAGGGAAGAACAAGTGGGGAGAGAACAAGCGGCAGCTGGTCGGAGAGCCTGGCGAGATTATAATACACTAGATTTTGGATAATATTCATGTAGCGCTATACACGTATCTGCATATAATGATAGATTGCAACTCATCTTGTTGCCAAGTGGCTACAAGGTGGCTAGATTCGTAAGCGCCAGGAGGACCCTTGATGATCTACGACTTGAATCATCCAAGTCTTACGCTCTTGACTATCTCTTGACTCACCGCACTGTCGTACGCGACAACACGGCGCCCCCAGGCGAACATATAATCTAGAATCTACGCGCAAACATCTAGTAGCTTTCACTATCTAAATATTGCCAACTTGAATAACGATCACTAGGCCATGCCTCCGAAATTCGATCCAAACGATCCAGCAGTCGCCGAGCTCATCTCGCTCTTCCAGTCCATAGGTCTCCCATCAAACAAAGCTACTGAGGCTGCACGCGGTGCCAAGACAGCTTCGTCGCTCAAAGAAATCATCCAGGCTCACGACTTGGGTTCTAAGGGCTTGGACGAGAAGCAGGGCCAGCTCGTGTCGTCCGTCGCGGCCCAGGGCGCGAAGCTTGGGCCGGAGGAGAAGGCATATGTTATTAACGCGATTGTGGATCGGAAGGTGAAGAGTGGAGAGCAGCTTTCTGGTGAGTGGCATTTGAGGGGTGAAGATGGAGGGTGGGCTAAGGCTGATTAGGATAGTGTAGCTGCTATTAAGTATTTAGGAACACATCATGCTCCAATTGACGATGCGGATTTCAACAAGGAGTGCGGTGTTGGTACGTACCACGCCCGTCTCTCTGGTTTCTATAACTGATAACTATCGATAGGGATTGAACTCTCGCTGAGCGATATCGCTACTCGCGTGAGCAATTACATGTCATCCAAAGCGCCCGTGAATTGGTCGGCTTTGAGTGGCGCAATTGGCGATCTGAAAGCGACAGACCTACGATGGGCGAGCCCTCTCGACGTCAAAAACGCCGTCGAGAAGGCGTTCACGGACGCATTTGGATCTAAAGAGGAAGCGAAAGCCAAGGTTCGCCTCACCTCGCACCCGTCCAACCTAATTCATTCTGACCTATGATTCGATGATTAGACGGCTGCATCGGCCAAGGAGACGAAAAAGCCTGCCGCGGCGGCGTCCTCTGCCGCTGCCAAGACGTCAGAGCAGGCTGCTGGGACAGGTGCTGCACCCGAGCGAGTCGTGTTCGAGGAAGGGTTCTTGAAGGCATTGCACAAGCCGGGGGAGAACCCGCAGATCAACCCGAAATTGCGCGAACAGCACCTATCTGCGACGGGCGGCAAGGTCTTTACGCGGTTCCCGCCTGAACCGAACGGGTTCCTGCATATCGGGCATTCCAAGGCTATCTTTGTGAATTTCGGGTACGCAGCGCATCATCATGGGAAGTGTTATCTGCGGTATGACGATACGAACCCCGAGGCGGAGGAGGCGATTTACTTTGAGAGTATTTTGGAGAGTGTGCGATGGCTTGGGTATGAGCCGTACAAGATCACGTACTCGAGCGACTACTTCCAGGAATTGTATGATTTGGCGGTTAAGCTCATCGAGCGAGATGGAGCCTACATATGTCATTGCACAGGTGCGATCCGGACGTGTCGAATACACGCCTCTCGTGCGCTCACTGACTTTATGTATTTTACCACTAGGGGAAGAGATCAAGGCAAATCGAGGCGGAGAAGAGAGGGGCCCACGCAAGGCATGCGTGCACCGGACGCGACCAGTCGCAGAGTCTCTGGCCGAATTTGAGAAGATGAAGAACGGGGAATACAAACCTGGCGAGGCCATCTTGCGAATGAAGCAGGATTTGGAAGACGGGAACCCGCAGATGTGGGACCTCATTGCGTATCGCACGTTGAACTCGCCGCATCATCGGACAGGATCCAAGTGGCGCATATACCCCACATATGATTTCACGCACTGCTTGGTCGATAGTTTCGAGAACATCTCGTGGGTAATCCTATTCATTCTTCTTATCTGACGTATTGATCGATATTGCATAGGCATTCGTTGTGCACGACCGAGTTTATCTTGTCGCGTGTATCATACGAATGGCTGTGCGATGCTGTCGAGGTGTACAAGCCCCGCCAATCCGAGTATGGGCGACTGAATTTGCAGGGCACGATCATGTCAAAACGCAAGCTGCTCAAACTTGTCACCAAAGGTTACGTCGGCGGGTGGGACGACCCTCGGCTATACACGCTTGTAGCGCTGCGAAGACGTGGTGTGCCGCCCGGCGCGATCCTGTCATTTGTCGGGAACCTGGGTGTTTCAACCGCCGGGACGAATATCGAATTGAGCAAGTTTGAACAGACTGTGCGGCAGTATCTCGAGAACAGCTGCCCGCGCTTGCTCATGGTGCTGCGCCCGCTCAAAGTGACGATCGAGAACTTGCCAGACGATTATGTCCTATTCGTCGAAAAGCCGCTGCATCCCAAAGTCGCGTCGCTCGGCTCGAGTCGTATTCCATTCACCAAGCACGTCTACATCGACGCGGACGACTTTCGGACAGAAGACTCGAAAGACTATTTCAGGCTCGCTCCCAACAAGACCGTGGGGCTGTTCCAGGCGCCGCACCCGATTACATGCGTGTCGTACAAGACAGACGCGACAGGCGCGGTGACAGAGCTTGTATGCAGGCTCGAAGACGGATCTGATGGGAAACCAGTGCCGAAGCCCAAAGCATGGATCCAATGGGTCGCGGATCATGCGCCCTCGGGCAGCCCAGTTGTGATTGACGAAACGCGGATCTTCCACTCGCTGTTCAAGAGCGACAACCCCGCGGCGACAGACGACTTTTTGGCAGACATCAACCCACATAGTTTGGACACGATCCAGGGCGCGATGGTCGAAGTCGGGTTCTGGCCGCTCGCGAAAAAGTCGATGGCGGATGCGTTGGCGGAGAGCAAGGCGCGTACGGACAAGGCGCTCAAGGAAGAGTCGGTCGGCGAGGGCGTCGGGTCGGGGGCGACGCATGGAGACACACCGGTGCCGACAGCCGAGCAGCTGGTTGGAAACGAGGTGGTCCGGTTCCAGGGACTGCGAGTTGCGTATTTCGCGCTGGATAAGGAGTCGCAGCTTGGGTGTTTCGAGGAGGGCGCTGATGTGGCGCCGGGGCGTCGGGGCGGTGACAGAATTGTGCTGAACCGCATAGTGAGTTTGAAGGAGGACGCGGGGAAGAGGGCGTAGGGGCTTACCGTGTTTGGAGCATAATTAGAGACTATTGATTTGAAATGCAAGATTTAGCAGTTTAGTGTGTGCGTGTCTATTCATCATCTGCAGTTGGCAACAATGAAAGTGGCACAATAGCCACAAACAGAATGCGCGAGGCATTGTACAGCCACCTCGTGGAAGCTCGCATTGTCCTGCTCGGCGCTTACGATCTGGGCGACGCAGAACAGGCGTATTTCGTGCTGCAAAAAGATACGTATCATGGAGTGTGTGCCGTGTGTGCGCTGCACCAGACAAGTTTGAGTGGGTAGCCATGCAGGAGGAGGGGCGGACGCTGTTTCAGGGCTGACCAATGATGTGTCATCGATCGGACCATCGATGTGAAATTGGGCTGGCTTCACGCCCTCATGGAACTATGACCATCTGCGGCGGCTCGCCATTGTCTGTCTTGCTGTCCCTAGCCTCCTGTGTGTTCATAAGGACCCCGCCTATGGTACTCCCTCCTCACTCCCCCAAGCTGCAAGATGCACTCGCCATTGCTCACTCTCCCCGCCGAGCTCCTCCACCAGGTCGCCTCCTGTCTTGCGCAGGTAGAACCGGACCTCACTAACTTTGCCTCGACATGCCGCGCCATGCGCCTCTCCTCCAGATCGCTCCTGTTTCGCTCGATGACTGTCTCATCGGCCGCCAGGCTCGAGTCGCTTTCGAGCGCCGACCTTACCACACTGGGTTACATGAGGCAAGTCGAGTCAATATTTTAAACTAATTTGTATGCTAATCGGTTGCAATTTAGGCACTTTACCCTCCGCCTAGAGTATGACTTCTTCGAGGCGCTCGCGGCGGCATGCAATCCCACTGCCTTCCCACATTGTGTTGCAGAGAGGCATGGATCCGTCCTGCCCGCACTGGCACATATCCTCCTCAGCGCACCTCAGCTCAGCTCTCTGCGCGTGCAGATCCCAGAAGACGTCGATGACTGCCGCGCCAGTGCTTGGACTCAGCTCCTGCGCATGACCACTCAGGGCATCACGTTGGGTCCGGCGCTTGCTCGCGTGCTTCCCAAGCACTCGACCTTCCCCGCTCTTCGGGCGCTTCATCTCGACGGGATCTCCCACCTCGCTCCCCTCGCGCGCATGACCCCCAATTTAACTACCCTGTCTGCCCGCATGTGCGAAGGGTTCTCTGAGGACGCCTGTCGCGAGTTGGTCGACCGAGCTCTACCCCTTTTGCCTCGCCTCCAGGAGCTGGCGTTTGACCCCTTCAGCCTGCACTTTGTGGGGACTGAATCGAGCATTCCCAAGGCGATCATGGCTGCCGTTCCCGGCCTCCAGATCCTCGATCTCAGATCTCGGGCTTTTGACTATAGTGCCGGCCGCACCGAGTGGAGAACAACCGACAAGATCGTGAGTCCTTACCCCTTTTCTGAGCGTACCGGAGTTTAACGTTTTATTCCCCAGGATCCCCTGGAATGTGTTCCTACCGGGTCGAGACTGCGCGAGCTGTATCTTCCTTTTGCACCGTCCTCCAATGAGGGACCAGCCGTAACCCCGACCGAGTCACACAAGGCAGACCTGGCCAACGATCGGACGCGAGAAACCGAAGTTCTAGCTGTAGTCCAGCTTGCGAGCGCCTCGCCTCTGGCAAAAGTGTCTTGGTTGCGCAGCGATGGCGACGAGCCTATTGAATACTCGATCAAACGGGATGATCACGGAATCCCCACCGAGATAAACGTTGTCGGCCGTAGCCCCACCCAGTCCGACCCGGACATGTGGAGCCTGGAGTCGGGCGACGCAGCGGGACTCGCTAGCAATTTTGCCTCTATGCTCGCATCCGTTGCATCGAGCACTACGTTTCATGCCGCGGTGGTTATGTGGCTACTTTCTGAAACGGCCTCCCTCCCGCTCGCCGTCCCGAGATCGTTTGCCACTCCGGCTCTCTTAGCCACAGGTGTCGCGCTTGGCCTTGCGTCTCGCGTCCGCGCCCTGTGAAACTCTCGGCTGCTTCGACACACTTTCGTTACCTCATGATTTCTTCGCGCTCCAATTGTTTTATTAGTGTAACACCATCACCGGATTATCATTATTCTTCCATCATTTTTCATCCATTTTCACCGCACTCTTGCTACTCTGTTTTCTTATTACTCGTATCACATTCGATCCATGCCTTATGCGCACACACCCTCACTGTACCTTCTTACATATGCATTACTCGTGATTGCCACTCATTCAGCCGAGCGGGGCCTTGTCCCCATTAAGCGCATATGTGTGGTCCCAGGGGCGTTTTTCATCCCGCGTCGCAAAAAGGCACACTGATATCCACCACACCAAGGGAGCGTTGGAGTGATGCCGTTTCCGCACCAGGTCGGGCAGCACATGCTCGACTTTGGGATGAAGCTTGTGCTGAAACTCGAAAAACTTCACTCAATAATGAACAAACAAATAGCTCGGGTTCATAAGCGCGGATGGAGCACATGGTTCAAGGATCCCCTCTGCGTTCAGACTGACCACCACCCACTTGTGCGCTCGACCCCATGAGTCTGCAGCAATTCGCATGCAGATGTCTTAATCTCACCATTATACCCGCTCCGCGTCCGGATGCTGCACCTGGGCCGACCTCGGCGACGCACTATGAGCGAGTCTATGTCGGCGACACAGGAATTCATGTGGTGAGTTCGTCCATCGTGCATCGTCGAATTTCGGACTGACGGTGCTGGCAGACTCATGGGCAGCTTACGATGCGCCAACGCACGACGGAGCACGACAAGGACAAGATCCAGTGGAACACGGTCTCGTGTCTGCTATGTCATACCACCGTGTACCGCGTCGCGAGCGAAGTTCCCCACGACTTTGAGCTGCGCGACGGGGTCGTCGCACCCGGCGAGGACTATACCGAGGGGGAGATTCTGCGCGGGCGAGATGGCTACGTTGAAGTGAACGTTGGCTCTGACGGCTGTTTGGTGAGTCAATGGGCTGTGGCGATGTCCGGCGCAAGCTCATTGTTCTGTGCTATACAGGATGCTGAAGCGATATCTACAGCGCGCAGCAATAGGTCGCAGTACTCTGAGACGTTTGGCCTTGTGCTGCCTGAGCCGCCCAAACCGGCACCTCTGGCAAGCACACCCCAGCGTCCCTCGTCCCCCCAGCAGCCCTCGACTCCACGCTCCTACCTTCCCACGCTTCCGCCACTGTTTCACCCGCCCCCGTATTCCCCATCCCACCCTGTATTCCTATATCTATCCAAGACAGCCTCTACGACCTCTACCCAATTTCGCTCCCAGGCAGAACAAGCCATCGAGGCGTTTGTTAATGCTCAAGTGGAAGAGCTCTTGGAGAAGGAGCGCCACCTCCGGGGCGAAGTCGACGTCATCTGGAGTCGCTGGCGAGAGAACAGGAGGCAGGCCAGGCCCGACTCACCCGAGGCTCCCCAGACTGCCGGCGCGATCCCGAGCCACGCCGCCATCTCAGTGCGAGAGTTCAGTCCCGAGTCTGGGTCCGGGTCCGGCCCTGCTGCTCAAGGGTCCGTGAAAGCCCTGCCTGTACGCCGGCCTTCGATTCCGTCGACGAATAGCGGTCCGTCTATGCTCTCGCAGTCATTGAGACAGTCTAACTTCCATGCGCCCGCGCCCAATCCGTCTCGGCCGGCTGCTTCGACACCTTCGCCCCAGAGCCAGGCTCCTGTAAACGGTCAGCGGGATACTGGCATGCGGCATGCGATGGACGACTCGTTTGCTGTGTCTGCGTCGTACCAAATTCGGGCAGGCGACGCAATGCGGAACCGTGAGGAGGAACAGCGTCGGCTCAAGAGACTTAGCCAGAGCAAGACTGCGAAACCTCCCCCGACGGTCCCTGAGGAGCAGTCTCCCGAGGAAGAGTCCGGGCTCATGACGCCCCGAAATGGAGTGGCGGAGGGCAAGCGCAAGGTCACGTTCCAGGCAGATGTAAAGGAAGAAGACGGGGGGTCGCAGCCGGTTCTCCGGAAGGGTGATGGCGATGGCGATCATGGCGATGGTGAGGCAACACGTGAGTCTGAGCTCTGAATTTTAAGTCATCTGCTCGAGTTTTTCTCCTGACTGATTTTCGCGGGTAGCGGCTCTGTTCGATCTCGATGATGAGCTCGAGGGCGATCAGCCGAGCGCGGCCGCTGAGGAGGAGGGTACTAGCACGCCTGAGCCTGCGACACCACGCACTAAAGCAAAGGCCAAGGCTAAATCCAAAACGTCCACCGAACCACCGCAAATAGGGCGCAAGGCCGCTATACCCGCCTTGCTCACAGTCAACCTCGGGCCCTCTCCGGGTGCACCTAAACCCAAGAGCTCACACAAGGGGCAGTCACCTGCCACGGCGGAGAGCCCAAAGGCGCGACAGGTCCGACCAGGCGAAGACAAGCTCCTGGAGCTCGTTGCGGCCGGCTACCCCTCCCACCGTGCTGCTTGGAAACCCAACGGCAAAGCCTGGGACCTATTCGACGCGCGGCGAAAGTTTGCCGATTCTCCGGACACGGCGTCGCTCACGAGCGAAGAGTCAAACGGTGCGCCAGGATCGGGCTATGCACTCGCCATGTTTTCAGCGCTTGTATGTCGTATTTACGTTTTTGGACCGTGTATGCGCAGGTGGGAAGTGGGATAACCCTTCCCAATTCGCGACGTCGCTTCCTGTCAGGATAGCCGCTGGCCCTCTGGCCGAGTCTACGGACCTTGACCTGGAGCCGAAGACGAGCCTGCACAACGAGCCCGGCGCGCTCGTCCCCGCACTTAGGGTCATTACGCAGACGACGCAGACACCACGGCAAACACGTGAGCGGGCGTACGCATTACGAGATCTCGCCCGGTCTGTCGATCCCGGTCCTGTCCTCGAGTTGCAGGCCGCGGAGGAAGCGGAAGACACAGACGAGGAAGAAGAAGACACACTCGGCGAGATGAGTAGCGCGGAGCGCGTCAGGCGGCGCACGATGAGGATCGTCCAGCGCCAGTCGGGAGTACCAGATGCCGGGATGTGGCGCAGCGTTGCTTCGTGAGCAGGGGTTCTTGGTTCAGTTGGCTTCTACTATCGTTCGGGCGGTCGATATTCGGGATGGTGTGGACGTTCGATCGGTGCATGTTTTGTATTTGGCGTCGGTGGGCAAGTAGTTGCAATGTTTATAAACCTTTTTAAGCATGGCTGACCGTTTGTAAAGTTGTACCTTACTGTAACCGGGCACTCAAATCTGTCTCACGCATGGTGCAATGTATAATTGCCTAATTTATTTTTTCCACACTTACCAGGTGTAGCCTGGTGAAGGATGGAGCGCAGGCGAATGCATCGCCTTCCATTGGCCTGACGACAGATCACGGTGAGATGTTGTAGTTTCTGGTTCATCACATGGACAGATTATTAGCATACAGCCTATATTGTCGGGCAGAAGAGAAAGTCGAGAAGTTGATGGAATCAAGCTGCAAGTGTGTGGCCGAACATGATGATAGCCTCTACAATCAAAGCGCGGAGAACAGAACAAAACGAGAAGGTCGAGTAAGAAAAGAAAGGACCGATTAGACGCCAAGTCTGCGGCGCAACCATCCCGTTGTACGTTAGCCATGTGATCCAGGATAGGCTACACTGATATACTCACCTGCGTTTGCTATTCTCGTACACAACATAAGATATTGACACTGCGGGAACAACCTTTATGGGTATCGGATCAGTATATGCGCGTTTAGTGCTGCGGAAGGTTAGGATCTAGACTTGCCTTTGCAAGTGTGGGCAGGAGCCCTTTATAGAAACCCCTCCAGCCCTCCTTCGCCATCGTCTTCCTCGCCACATCCCACATCCCATCATACACCTGAGGATGACCCGAAGAGCCAGATGCCTGAAGCCGTGTTCGCACAAGGTTCAGAGGGTACACTGATGTCGCGCCGACTGAACCGGAAATGCTGCCAAACGCAAGAAGGGCAAGCACGCCGGGTTCGGCGGTGCCTGTTGAACGAGTATAAGCGAGTTTGAGGGCCTCAAATGTGGACATATCGATCGCTAGGCAAAAACTATCAGTAAGGGCTGCAGTATTCCCGATAGTATTTATCTACCCGAATAGGGAAACACTCCAACAAGTCCTATCTACTTTACGGTTTAGCTTTGGTAACTCTGCAAGACCTAGGGCTGCATTTAACGCACCGTCAAGCCACGATAATATGCTCGCATCCCTCCCATTCCCCATAACCGTTTGATCGCTGGTAATAAATGTTGCCTTCCGCCTGCCGTACTCATCATTTGAGTCTTGAGGGTCTCAATCGGGTATATTGCTGCAACGTTTCCAACATCAGTACCTCGAAGAGCGGGCAGAAGCTAACATGACTTACATAGCTGGCTAGTGATACCTCCTATGCCGCCGGAAATGAATCGACTTGTTCCACTGATATAACGTGAGTCTTCCACTCCGTCGACGTACTTCGCAAACAGTCGCTTTGACGATTCATATGAGAGGAATTTAATGGCACTTTCCTATTGGTTTTTGGATAATTAAAGTTTTCTAGTGCATAAACGACAGACTGATACAATATACCACTCACAGGAAATATTTTAACAACATTTAGTCCATTTCCAACCCAAAACGCTGCTAATCCGCCTTCGGCATACAGGTGTGCTACAGCACGACCAATAGCTCGAGCACTGCCTGCAGTGGTGGTGGCCACTCGTCCAGTTGTTCCAGTGGCATTTGTAGACGATACTTGCTGTTTGAGATTCCCTACTAGTTCTGGCTCGCTCGTAATGAGAAAGACTTTAAGACGATCAAACGGGGCGGTGGCGGTTCTTGATACTAGGGCCGCATCAGTACAAACGTTGATCTCGAAGCGGTTACATGAACTCACTGGCACCAGCCACTCCTCCAGCCAAAAGGAATTTCAATGCTTGTTCCCCTCCAAGCCAGCTTTCCTGGGCCTTCACCGTTTGGTCCTCCTCCAGCTCCTTCTCGTCGTGTTTCGGACGCTTGGCTTCCTCGTGGGTATCTTCTGAGAGGGAAGGGGGGAAATCGACACGTTCGACAGGTGGTGACTCTGGCAACGCAACCACACGTGCGTTGGCCCGTGGTTGCGGTTTAGTAGGTGGTGGACGATCCTCTGCTGACAAGCTGACGTCGCCTAGATTAAGCGGCGCGTTGTATTCAGGATTAGACGCAGATTTGGTAAGTGCCTACCTTCCATATTAACCCGGGCCGCGCCATGTCCATCGTCTCCTAGGAATTTCTTGACCTAGAAATCACATTAGACAATCCATATGGCTTGATAATCAAAGATAACAAACCTTATAGAATTGATACATCTCCTGCGTCGAAACCTTTCTAGGCAATAATAATAAAAAGTCGCGGAATTCAGGAAACGTTATTTGCCGGGAGTGAGGTGAGGCAGAGAGCGAAGCCATAAAGTCGGCAAGGGCAGTCCGGTCGAGTTCCAGTCCAGCTTTAGAAAGCGCAGCATTCAATTCTCTAGCATCAATATGCCCATTTCCATCGAGATCAAGCTCGTCATGAAATATCGACCATAATTCTTCAATACAACTGATTTAGCAAGGGACCTATTAATGGTAGATCAAACGCACCGGCCTCCTTGGAGTTGGCATATGCCCTAAATCCTTCCCAGTCTACCTCTAGCGCGTGACTATCTCCGTCACGAACAGATGAAGGGTCACGACACCGTCGTACCAATTCAACGTCGTACATCTCCCGGAGCTGGGCAGCGCGTTCGGGTGTCAAATCATCCACATGAGTGAGCGCGATGGGCATAACTACTCGAGCTCCATTTCTTTGACCATCACTTGTTGGTGGTAGCTGGCCCCATAACCTCCGTAACCGTCGCTCTCTATTTGTACCCTCCGCTGACCGATAATCTTCTAATCGAGGGGGGATATCATAGGGACTTGGATCATTTTTGAGACGAGGAAGAAAGGGCCTGTCGACATGTCCGTTCAGTGTGGCCTCAAACAAGGCACTCCCGGTCGACGGCCGACTGTTTCGACTCATATACGGTGAGGAAAGGGTAAGCGCAGTGATAGTCAAGTCCTGAGTTACACACCAAGCGCCAATGACGATATGCACGTGACTTTCCGATGGCCACCCAACCATTCCCATGTCTCTCATTCGCTACGCTCCACCAACTGCTGACGACAACAGAGCAGTAGTATGGTAGTAGAACCGTGGATATCTGGTGGTATTATCTGACGCCCTCCATGTTAGGTTTGACATAGACAACACACTCTATCCCCCAAACGAGCGGATTGTCTCGCTGGTTCAGGGCAAGATCTTTAGTGAGCTTCCATTCCAATTCATTACATCGCGTCTGCCACTAAAGCCATAACCAGAGTATTTCCTAGACCTAAACCTCGAGCCAGAGGAGGCTCAAGCTCTACACCGTAGATATTACACAGAGTACGGTACGCGTGTCCTGACTTAGCGCCCCGGCTATAGCCACTAATTTTCAAACCATAGGTCTCTCGGTGAGAGGGTTGATCAAGCACCACGATGTCGGTTCGTACGGATGTATTCTCTTCTACACCACCTAATACACATCGTCTTTATTTAGACCCACTAGACTTTGACGCGAAAGTCGACGCCTCCCTTCCCCTCGAAGAACTTCTCACACCAAACCCGGCAGTACGTCAGCTGCTCGAGGATATAGATCCCGCCAAGGCACGGATATGGGCGCTCACCAACGCATACAAAACGGTAGGTCATTTGCCAGTCCCTAAGCGTTCCTGTATTTAGCCAACCTTCTCCAGCACGCACAGAGGGTACTAAAAATCCTACAACTAGAGGACATGTTTGAGGGCTTGGTTTTTTGTGACTACGGTGCTGGCGAATTTGCCTGCAAGCCAGAACAGAGGTTCTACGATCAGGTTCGTTTTCGTGTATGTTGCATTTTACATACTAACCCCGACGCTCAGGCGCTCGAACTTGCGAATACTACGGCTGAAAAGTCCTATTTTGTCGATGATAATTTTGGAAACGTCCGTGGCGCCAAGTGGGCCCATTGTGCGTTTCTGTACGATGCAGCACTCGATGCCAAGGCCCTCGCTGGAACTGGAGCAGGAGGCGGAGTAGGAAACCTTGGCGAACTCAAACCAGGAGATGGCGTTGATGTTATACACCGTCTAGACGATCTCAGGAAGGTCTGGCCGGATATTTTCAAGAGCTGATACCATAGTGACAGCGTCTATTGTCTCTTACGGGTATTTGCATGCCGAGCGGATTGAGAGCTATCTATTTAGAGCCACGCTGCATTTCGTTGTTCGCTAGATTCCGTAGATATGTGTAAATGAACTTGCATAGAGGTGCTTGATATCAATGTTTCTACCAACCCTTACACAATGGGCCTTGGTATACCCAGCATCTCATCTGACAGACCTTCAGTATACCAGCTGACACCAATGCTTGAATGCAAAGTGATGTAGGTGCCAAGTTGACGATTTGCAAGCTGACTTGGGCCTGCGGGTGAGGGAGGTGCAACTGACAATAACCTTACGTCACGTGATATCTAGAATTATGTGTGCTTGGCCACATTCATGTACTTACAAAATCGCGCAAAGAACCCGCAGTGCAGCGCCTTCGGTCTCTGGGTCTTTCTTCTGGCAGCATTACTCGAGGATACATCTCCGAATCACCACATTGAACCCTATAGAACTAGTACTGGTTAGCCAATCACAGCCCAGTTATGATACTTCCCGGGCTGGATTTACAGTATCAAAAGGCGCTCAATAACGCGAAGAATGCGAAGACAGGTCTTCTACCCAAGGACTAATCGATCGACCTACATTACTGAGGGAACAAAACTTTCGACCACTGCTGGCATGTTAAGGTTCTGTGGTGACTTGACTACCACTTGCACGCAATCGAAACCTATCTAAAGCACGCCAGCTTTTAGGAGAATGTCTTGGACAACAGATACTCAGACGACAACTGTTGTTGTAGGTCTCCTTGCAGCTAGTACAATTCTGGTTCTTGGACGTTTCTGGAATTGGCCCGGTAGTCGTCGCTCGGACATGCCTCCAGGTAATACTGCTATCTCCGTACTAAAAATGTCTAACCGTGTTTCTCAAAGGACCACAACCTTTTCCGATTGTGGGAAATGTGCTCCAGCTGAAGCCGGTGGATATATACGCCCAGTGAGTCAAATTCTGTGGAGTATGGACCTATGCAACTTATTACCCTTGCAATAGGCTTCGCGAATTGAGTCAGAAGTATGGTCAGTTGGCCTCCCTCAAGATGGGTTCAGGGAATATGATTGTCATTGGGGGTGATGGAAAACTCGTTCGAGATCTCCTAGATAAAAAGGGCTCGATATACTCCAATCGTCCCCTGCAGCTCGCAACAGAAATAGCAGCGAAAGGATCGTACCTTTTGTAGGTGTTTCCATCTCTTTACATTACATCTGAATATCATAATGTGTTCTTTGCAGGTTTCAGCAGGATACCAATAAATGGCGCATAGCAAGGAAGCAGATTGTACAGCATTACGCCCCCGGTCCTACTAAAACTGAACACGTTCGTGTTCAAGAGGCCGAAAGTACACAACTTCTCCATGATTTCTTGCACAACCCCGATCAGTATATGCAGCATCCAATGCGCTATACCACGAGCGTTGTTACTTGCTTGAGTACAATTTCTCACTCTGGGAGCTATTTTGCTTACTTACAACTAGCATTCCTAATCCACTAGACTACGGTGTTCGATGTGAAGCCTATGGAGATCCAGCGGTACACGGTATCGAAGATATTATGGCTCGGGTCTGCGAGCTACTCATGCCGGGCTCTAAGCCCCCGGTTGAGGAGTTCCCATGGCTTGGGTACGTTTGCTCCGCCGGACTTTCTGCTGGCACTTCCAACATTTTTAGCGCAGATATCTACCTGATTTTATGTCTTCATGGAGGGTGGAATCTAGAAGTATCGGAGAAGCGATGGAGAAACTCTACGGTGGTAGGGCTTTCCGAACTCTCCAGGATATCGAGATATTTAACCTTGGCTTTCTAGAACTTGCTGAGATCGCATGGCAGCGAGGTTCAAGCGGCTTGAATACGAACACTCTAGCTTACAAGATGCGGCTAGACGAAGATTTAACTGGGCTGACTCGGCACCAGCAAGCGTTTATATGCGGACTGGTTCTAGAAGGAGGATCAGATATTGTACGGAGTACTTTGGTTGTAATTCCGGCTTCGCGGCTAATTTGATTCCTTTAGGTTGCTGGGACTATCTTAGCTTGTATAATGGCGTAGGTCTACACAACTGTTTTATTTTATAGCGCATACAACCTAACCGATCCGGTCAGTCTGATACATGACACGGATAGTCAAGAGCGAGCTCGGAAGGAAATCGACGACTTATTCGACGAAGATACTTTGCCTAAGTGGAGCGATGAGCAATCTATGCCATTCGTACGAGCAGGTATACTGGCCGCAGCTACTTTTTGTGGGTCTGGCTGAGCGGTTTTGTCTGACAGTCATCAAGGAGGTTTTGAGGTGGCGACCGCCTCTTCCTATCGCCATTCCACATAGACTGGAGCAAGGTAGGCGACTAGTCGTGAGCAACCCCATACGTGCTAATTATACATCTATAACCCATCAGATGACTATTGTGAAGGCTACTTTCATCCCAAAGACTCGACAAGTATGTTCGAAAATCTCACTACAACAGTATCTAAACTAATGCTGAGTAGTTATTTGTAATATCTGGGCTATCCACTCCAACCCAGACAGGTTTGAGGACCCAGAGGTCTTCAAACCAGAACGATTCCTGAATTACAAGATGTCGATGGCAGAGTCGATTGCACAAGGGGACCCGTACAAGCGCGACCACTTCGCATTCGGAGCAGGTAAGTAGTGATATACACTTACGATACACCTCAGGCATTGACGGGGAACTCATAGGCCGGAGGTCTTGTCCAGGCGTTCAAGTCGCAGAGCAAGACATTTTCCTTGCACTTTCGCGACTGCTATGGGCCTTCGAGTTTTCTGCGCCTCCTGGCACTGCGGTCAATGTCGAACAGAATGCATGGGTCGGCGAGACGGTACGGCACCCGAAGAAATTTCCGCTGGTTATCACAGCACGTTCAGAACGACGGGCGGCAACCATTGAGAGAGAAATGGTGATGGCAAAAGAAAACGTCTTCTCGCTTTATAGTGTGTACAAGTAGTTGAAGTTATAGTAGCTGGTTTCGTTGAAGAATCGACCAAAGCTGAAATTTTCTAAGTATCGCCGCCTAACACTAGTTTCAAAGGTACACTATAGTGAATACGTAGGGCTTAGACATGCTATTATCTAGTCTAGATGTTCACCACTAGAACAAAACAACACAACACGACAACCGACCGAAGAATCGCAAAATAATATAGAAACTGTCCCAAGCAACACATTCTTTCTTATTAGTGGATCCCCGTGTGCATCAACGCTCGTCGTATCGTTATCAACAATGGCTGAGGCAGCTGCAAGCTCAATAAACGCGCAGTAATAGCGGGCCCCGAACTCTTTGGGGAGTTCACCCACGACAAGGACATGGAGCGATTCGAATTTATGAAACAGCATGAAGGGTGCTTCCACAACGACTTGAAATCTCAAGTTCGTCAGTGGGCCACGGGATCTTCAGGTTGCACCGTTGAAAGCTGGATCAACCATCTGGATTCTGGCAAGTACTCCCACGTCACACTATGCTGAACATCACTTGAATTGACGCATACATGCGCCGCCTTTTAGAAGAATTCGGGGCATGGGTAGTAGAGCACGAGGCGAGCCTAGCCGATGAGGACATAGAAGAACAACTGGATACTTTTTTCAGCCTAGCCGGAAACATTGAAACTTAAGGGCAGCTAGTATTGTTGCAGGGTCGGCTGAAGTTGAAACTTTTTAAACACCACCGCCTGCTGGTTTCAAATATACATTATTGTGAATACAAACTAGGCGATGTTCAAGGACTGTCGTCTGGTCAAGATCTTCATTCCTAAAACAACACTACACACAATACGTCTCCCACCTCGCTCGCTTCGCACACTACACCATCAAATGCGTATAAATGCGTCGTCGAACCGGGTAATGTGAGCAACTCATTGTGCGGCAAGTCTGCAGTACGTTCGAGTTGCATGGAGGGCTGGGGAGAGTGTCGTGAAGGACCGGAGTTCAAGCGTGTCTTGAGTATATCAATCTACACATTTCGGAGTTAGGTTCGGGCGGATATGTCCTTTGAGGAGCCACGCACCGAATCGTAAAACGTAATAGCCTCATCGCTGGTACTAGGCCTGGTTTCCTGGACCTCGAAAGACGGACGAGTGGATTCTACCTCAGCTTTCTTCTTCTTCTTCTTTCCCGCTGATTTGGGGGCTGGTGCATCTGAGTCGGGTGCAGGCGAAGGCGGAAGCCTTATTTCAGTGGGCGTCGCTCGAGTAGTTTCCTCTGAGTTTGCCGAAAACTCCCATGGACAGCGTTTGTAGCGCTGAAAGAGCGGGGAACCTGGCTGGATTCTACGATTAAGTGTGTCCTTGCAATTGTGGTATAATAACATACCACGTTGGTGTGGATAATGATCTTGCGCACACGATGCGTCTTGCCGGATATGAGAAAATCGAGACCGTGCTGGAAGTAGTTGTAAAAATCTACAAATAAGATAGCTGTTCGTAAAATGTCTCTTATTATGAGTAGATGTAAGCCTACAGCTTTCTTCATCATCCTTAGCGGTAGCATGGATTGCCATCCTGTCATCCTCTAGGATGACACAGGTTAGTGCGATGAAATAGAACTCAAAGTCATTGACTCGAGTAATAGTTTACCTTTGTAGTGAGTCAGAACAGGTGGTCCCAAGTCACAAGTGAGATCTTCAGCAGTAGTGACTCCTATTTGGACGTGAATAGGCTCTGCGTCTGGCTCCGGAGTGTAGAAGTGAAGTTCAACCCCATTATGAACCTAATGCGGCTACAATTCAGTGCGTAAAGAAAAGAAAGATATCAAAAATACTCACTTTAATGGCTGCCCGTTTGACATCGCCATACATCACAGAATTGGGGATAACCTCGTCCATGCTCTCCTCTTTCTCACCCTCACTAGACTCCTGTCGCTGTGTAATTACAATCCTCTTCACCTCTGTATTCCCATCACTCGTATTCACGCCGCCACCCGCCGAAGCGGCGCCAGGCGTGTCTTCGTCAAAGGAGAACCATACACCTGGGTACTTCATTCGTTCACCCTTGTATGTTGGCCCCATCGTGCGTTGTACCACTGTTCTGGTCAACACAACGTCTGGGCCAGAGAGTACCTCGCTCTTGTAGCCTAACACAAGGGGAGGATGTGAATGCGCATTTCGTCGCAGTGACAAAGATATAGTGTGAAGTCGTTGGGTATGACGAGTAAACAGGAGGTCAAGGTGAGGCCGAAGGTGAAGAATTATCGGAGAGACAGCAGGTTGAGCCGTGTCAAACTTGACCGAGACCGAAGGAAACGTTGGGGGAGATGGTCGACGAAGAAAGGCAAGGATGTCAAAGAGAGAAGTACCTGCAAAGTAGACTAAGCTAAAGATCAACTAAGCAAACTTGGGTGCACTCACCAAGCTCAAACGGTCCGAGTCCAGACCCTGGGCGCAAATCGAGATCAAGAGTGTTCACCATAGCTAACGCACCAGAGCAAACGACAAGACGTGACGAGCGAGAACTCAAGCACAGGCGAGTGGCAACGAGTGGCTATCGCGGAGTATATATACCCACCATCCAGAGGGGCCGAACTATAAGCAGCCACTTTCCCAATATGTCGAATTCGAGCAGGTTCTGGGAGTCAAGAGGCAGTGATGGGTGAATCAAAGGTAGATGGGCGTCGCATGCCCGGAATGGAACCCTGTGGTCGGCGCTAAGCTCAGGGTACTGCCACCAATCTTCGATTGTAAGCCTACGATGATGACGCGCAAGCCGCGGCAGCCAACCTCCGCGCAACTCAAAATGATCACTACCCCGGCTTGATTTCTCGCCCTCTACTTTCCTCCCCAATGTTGAACTCTGCTAGGTCTGGAGCTTCGAGGCTACGGTGGCCTCGTCAAGGAAGGTTTAATTCTGGCGTTGCTACAGCTCGGAGGCCGCTGTCAGGGGCAGCGAAGGTAGCAATAGGGGTCGGCGGTGTTGGGGTCGCTGGATATTATTACGATAAAGAGTTTAAAGCTAGTGCAATTCGGTGAGTAGTTTCCTACTTGCGGGACCAAAGTTGCTGAAGGATATGGCACACAGTCGTACCATACGGACACTCTGGATGGGGTAAGTAATCGAACAGCATATCGATAGATTCAGACTTACACCCCATTTCTTCTCATAGAGTGGTTGTTACATTAGATTGTGAGTCCTGTTCAGTAACTTGGTTTAGCCAGAACTAAGGTTACCTGGTCAGACAAATGGAATTTCAACCCGAAAAACTCTGAGGGCATTAATGCATTGCACGAACGTGTCGCACAAAGACTCCACGATTGTGTTATTGAGAACGCGTAAGAGCATATAGGTTGTCGTGGTCTTCATACTGACTAGTTGTGTCTAAAGTGGCTTATATATTAAGGTACGTTGATCTGTGTGTCGCTAAATGTTCCTGGGCTGATTAATTCGCAGGTGGGACAAGCGATAGGCATCCAGGCAGCATTACTCCCCGCTCCATGTATGTGTCGTGGCCGACCATTTCGTGGCTAGTATCTGGTCTGATTCTTTGCCCTAGACCGAGATGCATTCAGCACAATTTTCGACCAAGCACCGACTGAGGATTTCTCAATAGTAAAGAAGGTAAGCTAATCTTACCGTTTGCCCTTTCCCTTTTAACACTGTGCGCAATAGACCGTAGAATCATCATTAGGAGCACCCATTTCGACTCTATTCGATTCCTTTGACCCCGAGCCCATCGCTTCTGCTTCCATCGCACAGGTTCATCGAGCCGTGCTCAACGGAAAGGAAGTTGCTGTCAAAGTACAAAAGTCTGCTATACAAGAGCAAGTATGTAGTTGGCTGAAACAAGCGCTGCTAGATTTGTTGTTTACCTCTTCCCCTTGTGTTTAGCTTGAGTGGGACTTGTTTTCTTATAGAACACTCCTGTTGATGGCGGAAAGGTTTTTCGACATGCCCATTGCCTTTATAGCATCTTGTGAGTGCGCTGTTTCTCGTGCTTCTGCCTTACCATTCGATGACCTACTTATATGCGGCTCTACCAACTTCGGTTATAGATGTTAGCGAACAGATGCGTCACGAAACTGACTTTGTTCGCGAAGCAAACAATGCTACAAGAGCAGCTGAAGACATTGCCAGCGAGCCAAAGCTGCGAGGGCGCGTAATCGTTCCGAAGGTGTACTGGGAACGCACAGCGACGAGAGTAATGACAGCTGAATGGTGAATACTGTCCTTCTATACTTGGCTTACTCTCGAAACTAATGCGAAGATATAGGATTGGCGGAGCTTGTCGTTTGGCCGATGGCGAACAACAGCGCAAATGGGGATTGGACCCCAAGATTGGAATGGATGCTATGCTGGATCTCTTTGGCGCTCAGATGTTTGTATTTGGGTTCTTGCATGCGGATCCACATCCCGGGAATAGTTGGTCTAGTTCACTTTGTAATTTTAGGTCTACTGACCGAGGGCTTGTGCATTTCAGTTCTGGTCAGACCGAATCCAGAGAACCCCAAGATACCTCAGGTTATCTTGATCGACCATGGATGTGAGTGATTAAAGCATTGTATTGAGACCTAAAATACTAATAAAAAATGTATTAGTGTATGTGACACTACCTGAAAAGTTCAAGCGGGAATACGCAACACTGTGGCGAAGTTTGTTCGTTGGGGACGTTGAGACAATTGAGGTATGTAATAGTTGTCCAATATATGCTGACATATCCTCACTCTAGCGAAATGGTTAGAATATAGCAGAGTCCTGGGGCATACGCAGGGGTAACACGAACTTTTTCGCAAGTTCGATCATAATGAGGCCGCATCGCGTCAAAAAGACCCAGTCGCAACTGGATGACGATGATGTTGCACATACCGACAATTTTGCTAAGCAAGCGTATGTGTTCTATTATTCTTGAATCAGCTCAAGCCGATAACCAGTTTCATGTACCAACAGTGCCTTGAAAGAGAAATTCAGGACATTCTTAGAGTTTCAGGATCTTATTCCTCGCGTATGTGTAGGAATCATTGCTTGAGCATAAAACACTGACATTGGTACTAGGAACTACTGTTCGTAGGTCGCGCTCAACGCATGATTCAAGCCAACAACCAGTTCCTAGGAAGCCCTTCGAATCGATTGAACATAACTGCTCGCTGGGCGGCGGAGGGCTATGCTCTGACCGTCCCCCCCGTATCCACTGGGGTATCAAACACGCTTAATACACTCGTATCACTCGTAATCTTCCGCCTCGCGCTGTCGATCGTTGATCTGGGGTTCTGGGCTACGCGTGTACGGCAGTGGCTGTCTGGAGGTTCATGGGGATTCGAGGATGTCTTGGACAAGCAATTCAAGGATATGGCACGCTCTGAGCTTGGCGTGGAGATAGGGGATGAGGGTGAGTGCCTCGTTGACCGTTGTTACGTGCGATAAGCTGACGAAAAGGGGTGTGGTAGCTTTCAATGGATGAATGCACTTGTGTTTTGCGTAATATAGACTAATTTATCATGACTTCACGGATGTACACCCCACGTTTGCTCAAGCGCGTGTGTTAGATAAAACATGGATGGGGCCGATTGGAGCGGCATTCGCGTGGATGGCGTGCTTTGTGCGAGACGAATCAACTTTTTCTGGAGAATTCTTGAGATGAAGCGCGATGAACGTACGATTTACATGATGGGATTGCGGCCGATAGAGGAACGCACACGTGACTGCTCGATATATAAAATTGAACGCGCACCCCCCAATGCTCCGCACACCCTCTACCTCCATCACGAAAATCATGGTTTCTTCCAGCGTTCTTGGTTTCCCCCGTATCGGTATGTCTCTTCCCACACGCGACGAATACCGTTCTGACACTGCGCAGGTGCCAACCGTGAGGTTAAAAAGGCCGTCGAGGCCTACTGGGCAGGCAAAATTTCTGCCGATGATCTCCAGAAGGCTGCTGCGGATGTCCGCAAGACCTCCTGGACCTCCATCAAGGAGCAGGGCGTCACCCATGTCCCTAGGTGCGCGTTTCGTTACGAGTCGCGTCGCGTACATGCGCTCATTCTGATCTTTACAGCGGCGAGTTCTCGCTCTACGACCATGTTCTCGACCACTCTGCTGCGTTCAACGTGATCCCCGCTCGCTACCAGGGCCAGGGCCTCACTCCCCTCGATACTTTCTTCGCCATGGGCCGTGGACGCCAGGCCGATGGTGTCGATGTCCCTGCATCTGAGATGAAGAAATGGTAACAATCACTTACTTTATCGGGTAATATGCGTTACGACTTACAGCTGTTACGTTGCTAGGTTCGACTCCAACTACCACTTTGTCGTTCCTGAGTTCTCCGAGTCCACCGACATCAAGCTCTTGTTCAACAAGGCTCTCGCCGAGTACAAGGAGGCCAAGGCCGCTGGCATTGAGACCCGCCCTGTTCTCCTTGGACCTCTGTCCTTCCTCTTGTTGGGCAAGAACGCGAAGGAGGCCAAGTCTGGCTTCGAGCCCATCTCGCTGCTTCCCAAGCTCCTCCCTGTCTACGAGCAGGTCCTTTCTGAGCTCAAGTCCGAGGGTGCTGAGTGGGTCCAGATCGATGAGCCCGTCCTTGTGCTCGACTCTGCCGAGAAGGCTGCTGCGGAGTTCGCTACTGCCTACGAGACCCTCTCCAAGACTGGTGTTAAGCTCCTCTTGACCACCTACTTCGGTCGCCTCGATTCCAACCTCAAGTTTGTTGCCAAGCTCCCCGTTGCCGGTCTCCACGTCGACCTTGACCGTGCCCCTGGCCAGCTCGACGAGGTTGTTGCTGCCATCAAGAGCACCTCCATCGTCCTCTCTCTCGGTCTCGTCTCTGGTCGCAACATCTGGAAGAACGACTTCGCCGCGTCTATCAAGCTTGGTCAGAAAGCCGTCGATGCTCTCGGTGAGGACCGTGTGATCGTCGCAACCTCTTCTTCCCTGCTCCACACTCCGGTCACTCTCGCCAACGAGAAGAAGCTCACTGAGGATCAGCGTGACTGGTTCTCTTTCGCTCTCGAGAAGGCTCATGAGGTTGCCACCATTGCCGCTGCTCTTTCTGGTTCTCAAGACAGCAAAGTTTCCTCTGCGCTCGAGGCGAACCGTGCGTCGATCGCAAAGCGTCGCGAGTTCGAGCACACCTCGGATGATGCCGTTCGCAAGCGTGTTGCTGCGATCACCCCTGACGACCTCAACCGCAAGAGCTCTTTCCCTGCTCGTTGGGAAGCCCAGAAGAAGCACTTGGCGCTCCCCAAGTTCCCTACCACCACCATTGGATCCTTCCCCCAGACCAAGGAGATTCGCGCTGCCCGCGCCAACCTTACCAAGGGCACAATCACCGAGGAGGAGTACGATGAGTTCATCAAGAAGGAGATCCAGGAGGTCGTTAAGATCCAGGAGGAGCTTGGCCTTGACCTCCTCGTCCATGGCGAGCCTGAGCGTAATGACATGGTTCAATACTTCGGCGAGCGGCTCAACGGTTTCGTTTTCACCCAGAACGGATGGGTGCAGAGCTACGGATCTCGTTATGTCCGCCCTCCCATCATCGTCTCTGATGTCAGCCGCCCTAGCCCAATGACTGTCAAGTGGTCGAGCTATGCGCAGAGCGTGACCAAGAAGCCCATGAAGGGTATGCTTACTGGCCCGGTTACGATTCTCAACTGGTCGTTCCCTCGTGCCGATGTCAGCCGTGAGCTCCAGTCCAAACAGCTTGCGCTCGCTCTCCGTGACGAGGTTATCGATCTCGAGAAGGCTGGCATCCACGCTATCCAAGTCGACGAGCCTGCTATCCGTGAGGGAGTACGTACAATCCAATTATCTGAAATACGACGAGACTGACTTATGGTCCCATTAGCTTCCTCTCCGCCGCGTCGACTGGGACGGCTACCTCACCTGGGCTGTCGATTCTTTCAAGCTCGCCACCGCCGGTGTCACGGACGCGACCCAGACCCACTCTCACTTCTGCTACTCCGACTTCAACGACATCTTCCCCTCCATCCAGCGCCTTGATGCCGACGTCATCTCCGTTGAGGCCTCCAAGTCTGACCTTAAGTTGCTCTCTGCCTTCAAGCAGTTCGGCTATTCCAACGAGATCGGGCCCGGTGTCTACGACATCCACTCGCCCCGTGTCCCAAGCGAGCAGGAAATCAAGGACCGCATTTCCGAGTTCTTGACGCTCATCAGCCCCGAGCTGTTGTTCGTCAACCCCGATTGCGGCTTGAAGACCCGTGGGTGGAAGGAGACCAAGGCTTCTCTCCAGAACCTCGTCGCTGCCGCGCGCTGGGCTCGTGAGCAGCACGCTTAAGTGCATTTCTCGCCGCTTCAACAGCGACCAGAACTTGCGCTCGCGTTTCTGCTTTTAAGTTATTGTTCGAGCAGGTTACGGCCTGTCTCTGCGAGGGGTCGCCTCTTTGCCCCATTTGCATCTGTCTGAATCCGTTTTGTTATCGCCGTCGCCGTTTCCATCGTTCTTGATCCTGTCCGTGCTCCCATTGTATGATTAGCGCAATCACTGGATCTCAACATCCGGTAAAAATCAAATGACATTGAACTTCTTGAATAATACTGTCTGCCCATAAGTTGCTTTGTTGTCCGACAAAAAGTCGACGGGCAAGGTGTATGCGCCTTGCTGAAATCAGAAATAGGAAAATCCATATTGCATTCATGTGCATTCGAATGGAAAGTTCAAAGTAGCCATCTTGAGTGGCCAAAAACATTGTGCTCAAACAAAACAGTGAAGCCATTTGCATACGTCTACGGTCTGAAGGGATTTGGTCGGTGTTGAGCTCAATTAAGATAAGTATAAAACTTACAGAATTGTGCATACAACCTTGCGCGTGTGAGCCGCGTGCCTATAACCACAATCAGTCTACGGATATTCAGTGCTAGCTTGAACTATACATACCTGAACTCGGCCAAGTAGATCCCTTGCCAGGTCCCTAGGTTCAGACGGTTGTTGGTAATCGGGATATGGAGAGATGGTCCGATGAGGGATGTTTTCGTATGCGATACACTACCAGCAGGATTGTCAGGAACAATAGGTCGTATGGTAGGCGTTCACTTACGAGTCACTAGAAGGGGGATTTCAGTTAGTAGCGAAGTTTGCTCTATCTAGAAATCAACACTTACTCTGGACCTTCGTCTGTGTGCAGCCAAGGCATGCTCTCCGGGACGATTCTGTCGAGTGCCATGGTCATATCTGATGGAATTTAGTACCATAAGCCAAGTAATGATAAAGATCTAGGCGTTGTCCTTACCCTTCCTGACATCTACGAGGATATGTTAGTAGAATTAGTTTCTGTTGTCTGCCGACGTACCTGGATCGAAGTTCTCGTTGATCGTGAGTGCGGCTGAGGTATGCTGGATAAAAATATGCAGGATTCCAATCTGGGCAATCATAGAGTGAAACTAAAACGACGTCTACTTTGCTAAGTAAGTTGTCTCACTCACTGGTGTCTGCTTCAATCCCTCCGATATTTGGGAGGTGATCTCATCTGTAACTAGGTGACAGCTGGTTTACTGTGCGTTTGAGCAAACCAATACCTTGAAGGTAGGTCTGGCACACTTACCCTTTAGATCGTCGAGGGAGGGTGATAGTCTTCTGCCAGGGCATGGTGGCTAGTATCCTGGAAAGTCAACAGACTCAGAAATATCTCCCGCAAGGCAGAATTCAAACCTTACCTTTAGTTGTTGTATTCCGGTGTCGAAGATTGTGGTCGGCTAATGATTGGCTTTTGCTGATAGAGCGTCATAGTTAATTGGTAATGCCGCAGCGCTTATGCAGATAGATCGCGGCTCCAACGACCTCAACTTCGTCGTGTACGCAGGCTCTAGCTTCCTGATATATTCGATTTCGGCCGCAGAAAGCTCCTTCGGCTTGGGGCTCCAGAGCTTGGGGATCGACTTCACTGTTTACCCTGATCGACTATTCCACAGGGTCTACGACCAAGCAATCTGAAAAAGTATAGCCACGTGCTTTCCCCACCTTTGACGACGACAACCACTGGCAGCGTTGGCTCGCCATGAACGCATTGTTTGATTCATTATCTTCGGCTCTGGGCGCGCCGCCAGACCAGATTAGAGTGCGTATCTTGGACAAACAGTGACGGCAAAAGCTGATGACCTCATGTATTGACACGTCTCTTAGCTGATTTTTTGTCTACTTGTCGCGTATCCTCTCAGCAGCGTTTATGTTAAACTGCCCAAAAATCAGCCCGGCGTCAAACATGTCTTCAATATTGGAGTCTCGCTGTTCTTCTTGATCCCTATATTAAGACTCTATTGGGGAACAGTGCACGTACTGGTCAGTGCCATGTTTACATATGTAGTCGCGGCGCGTCTTCGTTCTCCACACATGCCCTGGATAGTGTTTGGGTGGGTCAATTTCTCGCGGTTTATTGTAACGTCAGCTAACGTCGATCTAGCTTCGTGATGTCACATCTCTTGGTGAAGTGAGTTTTGGTACCTTCGGCTCGCATGCAAGAATAATAACCTGAAATCCTGGCAGCCACGTTTACCGGACGCTGTATTTGACAGCTGATGATATTGAAATCACTGGTCCCCAAATGGTCCTCGTAATGAAACTATCTACGTTTGCGTGGAACATTTACGATGGCCGTAGGTCGGTCCAGGTACGCTGCGCAGCTCAAACTTCCGACGCATCTAATTCGTCTCTTTAGGATCTAGATCCCTCGCAGCTTGCGACCAAAATAACAGACTATCCAAGTTTGCTGGAGTTCCTTGGTTATGTGTAAGTGTCCACGTGTAAGTTACTAGCTACGCTTGACCCACAACGTCTCTGCGCTTTAGCCTCTATCCTCCCGGCCTCCTGGTTGGACCCGCTTTCGAGTTTGTTTCTTATCGCGCACTCATCGACGAATCGATATTCACCCCACCTCCGAATGCCAATGGATCCTACCCCGCAGCAAATGGCAACGGAGCTGCGGCTCCTAAAACCCAGTCCCGAATCCCACTAGGTCGTAAACGCGCAGCCTACACTAAAATGCTTCAAGGACTGGCGTGCTTGCTGCTTTTCACCTTCTTTGGGCCTAAGTTCGACCATTCTGTGACGTTGAAACCTTGGTGGGCTGCAAGGCCATTTTGGTATCGGTAAGCACCTGTACTTAGTTGAGTCAACCAATCACTAACGGCGTGCTTCAGAGTGGCCAATGTGCAAATCATTGGGTTCTTTGCTCGGACAAAGTATTATGGTGTGTGGTCTTTGACAGAGGTGAGTTGGTCGTAAGTAGCCGTAAAACGATACGTTAATTATGTCTCTTGCTATATCTAGGGCGCTGCCATTCTTTCTGGTCTCGGCTTCAACGGTTACACGCCTATGGGCCAAGCGCGCTGGGACAAGACTGCCAACATCCACATCAAGGATATTGAGCTGGCACCCAACTTTAAGATATTGCTGGACAACTGGAATATCAACACAAACATCTGGCTTCGCAATTGCATCTATAAACGCGTTACGCCAAAGGGGAAACGCCCTGGTTTCCAAAGCAGCATGCTTACGTTCCTAACCAGCGCTTTATGGGTGAGCATTAGTCCTAGTTTATGACGTCCTTTGCGAACTAACTCTTGAATCTACAGCACGGGATATATGGAGGGTACTATCTGACTTTTATCCTCGGCGGCTTCATCTCAGCCGTCGCCCGCCAGTGCCGTACTTACCTCAGGCCACTCTTCACCCCTCCCCTGCTATCCCCTCCCCCCGCCAAGGGCCAAAAGGCGGTGAAGGTCGCGCTACCCCCTCCACCTCCAACCCTACCTAAACGGATCTACGACCTCCTAGGCGTCATTTGCACACAGCTCTTGCTCAACTACGCGACAGCGCCCTTCTGCCTTTTGACCGTATCCGCCTCGATAACTGCCTGGAAGAACATGGGCTGGTATGGCCATGTCATGGTCCTCGTTCCTCTCGTCTTCTTCAAAACGCCTGGAACAGCGGTTCTTGAGCGGATGGCTACGCGGAGGAATGATAAGGCGCGCTTGTTAGCCCAAGGTACACCAGAATTGATTGTGCTGCCGCCTACGCCTGCATCCGACAAGTTTTCAGACATCCCTGACGTTATTGCTCCCGTTTACCACATCCTGAATGAGAGTAAAAAGAACATCTAATGTGTTGATTTGTGCCGCATATATTATACAGATACGTCAATAGACTCTTTTTTGCCGATTCTCTGAGCTATAGCCCGGGATAGGTAGCCTGCTGTAAAATAGCGGTCAGCATAACCTGGCGGTGGCCTACACCAATTCAGAAATGGCAAGTAACTTGGCTCGGAATATTGAGTTGTTTGACGGTTGTACACTCGTTCCGCAGGACCTACGTGAATGCTGAGCTGATCTTCTATGCTTCTCTCACTAGGCTCCCTAGTCCTGACGCGAACTGCGTTATATCTTTGCGCCTTACTGATGCCACAGCGCTTCGTCCTGATTCAGTTTCGTCATATACCTCCCCCCCCCCCTTCTGCTAAGCAATACGTCGCATCATGCGCCGTCGGATGACTCTAGGTGTTGAAAACGCTATTGTGTTCGGACATACTCGGAGCTTACAATGTTGTACTGGCGGCAAATAGCAAATGCGCACTCTGTTTGCGTTTGTGTCAACCGAAGCTTAGCCAACGATAACTTCGCTCATCAACTCCGGAAGTTTCTTGCACTGTCATTAATGAATATAAGCACAAGAGATCTCGAACCGCGCGTCATCGCTAAGCCTCCACTCCAGCGAGTGTGTAACTACCGCGCGGGTCAAAGGAGGCTACAGTCCAGGAACTCAGTCGCGGATGCATGTGACCAAGCATGGGTGAGTAAACACATTCAATGTGTGGAAAAGAAGCCCTTGTGATAACCGCGCAATGAGGATGGTTGATGTTTTCTTGGCCGAAGTGGAGGGCGGAGGTAATGCATTGCCAAAAGGTGGGCCGGATCACTGCCGATTCTTACGCATCCTCCACTTGTATGCGCGTCCTGGCTCATTCACCAAGTTTGGGTTTCATTCAGCCTGTAAATCTACCGTATAAAACCTCTCGAGCCGGTGAAGAGGAACCTCATCTCGAATCTAGCTTTTTACTCTAACTCCCACATATCAAGCGCTTTCTCTAAAATGACAAACCAAGCCTCAGCTCCCAACAAGATGACTTATGGTTCGTTGAATGAACAAAACTTAACACTATAAGCTAACTGGTTCTCGTTGTAGTGCGGTTGGGCCAGTCTGGTCTCAAAGTATCCAGGATTATCCTCGGGACAATGTCCTACGGCAGCTCAGACTGGCAGCCTTGGGTTCTCAACGAAGAAGAGGGAATCAAGCATATCAAGGCAGCGTAAGTGCTGCCCAGATTTTCTAGATCAACGTCATTTACAATGTGGTCTAGATACGATCTTGGGATCCAGACGTTTGACACCGCAAATGTCTACTCAGCGGGGCTCTCAGAGGTCACTCTGGGCAAAGCGATCAAGCAACACAACCTACCTCGGGATGAGATAGTAATCATGACTAAGGTTTGAACTGGCTTGGCCAGTCAATTCCTTTCCCCAAGACTTCAACTCACTCAACAAAACTCAGGTGTTTTTCACGGTCAATGCTCCACCTCAGGATGCACTCACTGGGGCAGCAAAATATCCCAACCAGAATGGTCTCAGTCGCAAGGTGGGTGTATGATGCAGAAAAATTAATGAACGCAAAGTTTACCTCTTATCTTAACAGCATATATTCGAGTCAATCAAGCACTCACTCGAACGACTTCAGCTCGATTATGTTGATGTCCTCCAATGCCACCGTTTCGATAACGATACACCCATCGCTGAAACCATGCAGGCACTGCACGACGTCGTGAAGGCTGGCTACGCTCGCTACATTGGAATGTCAAGCTGTTATGCCTGGCAGTTCCACGCTATGCAGAACTATGCAATCAACAACAACCTGACACCATTCATATCGATGCAGAACCACCACAGCCTAGTATATCGTGAGGAGGAGCGTGAAATGTTCCCAACGCTCCAGGTATGTGATCGTTTGCTCCATTCTAGTCTAACTACTCAAACTACTCTATAATCATAGCACTTCGGCGTTGGAATTATACCCTGGTCCCCGCTTGCCCGCGGCTTCTTAACCAAACCTCTTGATGCCGAGAAAACCAAGCGTGCAGACACTGACGAGTGAGCCCTATTTCGGCTGCGTATTCCTCGAAGAGCGCTTTAACTGACTCATATATGCCTTACTTTCTCACCAGATGGCGTAAGAACTACGCACAAGCCCACCCAGGAAACCTCAAGATTGTTCAAAAGTACGTCCTGATTTCATTTCTTTGTTTCATCATCGCCCCTCTAATAAATACACACAGAGTCGAGGAAATAGCGAAGAATCACAATGTGACTATGGCTCAGATTGCCACTGCCTGGAGTTTGACCAAGGTTACCGCCCCTATTGTCGGCACAACCAGCCTGAAGAACCTTGAGGAACTAGCTGGTACGTTCTCCAAAACATCTGCATGAACTGTCGTCTAATTGCAATGTAAACCAGCCGCGGTGCACATCAAGTTGAGCGATGAAGAGGTTAAAGCACTTGAGGAGCCATATGGACCCCAAGCGATTTCAGGACACTGGTGATACAACGGCACACGAATTTATACGGCTGATGATCAATTCATTTGGTACTTTTTGAGTGTACGCATATACACCCAAAATCCATCAGCACCTGATTGATCCAGACATTGACAACGAACACATGCTCCAGCATTGAAAGTACCCCCCCCCCTCCGGTTAGCGACTGGGACATAGTTCACATCCAACAATTTCGGTGTTTTGCCTCCCCTGAAGTTGAATCATATCTTCATTTATATGATATCTTACATTGACCAAAACCTCATAATACGCTAAACTAGCACCAAGAAGTAACTTTGCTCGTCCAACAAAAAACCCCAATCTTGTCGACTACTTTAGTAACCCGTATTGAGAGTAGATGTCCTTTGCTGACGCCATCTCTCGTTCGATTGTCCGCACACGCCCCTCAGACCGTGGCGTGATCGCGAGCGGGAACTGAACTGGTTGACGGATCGCCTCTCCTTCGAAGGCTGCGGCATGATCTGTTGTCATTTTTGCTCCCGGAGGGACCGAGAAGTCGAACGCCCAGAGCAACCGCGATAAAGCGATGAACACATCTTGCTCAGCGGTTTGAATACCAGGGCAAACGCGACGACCTGGTGTCTCAAATGTCAGCCCGAGTTAAGGACAATTAATGCCTACTCACCCGCTCCAAAAGCAAAATGATCGCGCTTCAGGTGGTCACCTTGCGCGACCGACTCGGCCATCGACATGGTGTTGCCCATAAATCGCTCTGGCTTGAACTTTTCAGGTTCGTCGAACCGTTCGGAGTTGTGATGGATAGCCCAGACGTTACAGATGACTTTGAGCGACGTCAACATTATCGAAGATAAGGAAGGTTGTAGCATAGCGCGTCTCACCAGTTGAGCCTTTTGGTAGGAAGTATCCATTGTAATGATCATCTGATGGGATATCATTAATATCTTTGCGCATATAGCTTGCGTATCACAGTACCTTGCTCTAGCCTGTGGAACACACCCACGGGGAGAGGAGGCCGCCAACGCAAAGTCTCTTTAACCACTGCAAGTCTTTGGGTTAGCGCGAGAAATCAGTGAAGAAACTCGAGACTTGTAACTCGCCTGCGCGTACGAAAGGGAGGGATTGCTCGTCGCTCCATCTTGGCAGAGTCTCTTCGTCGTAGAGACCATCAATTTCCGACTGCGCTCTTTTTTGGACTTCGGGATTGCTGACAAGCCTATAGTCGCCACAAGTAGCGTAATTTAGATTTCTCCTTGTATGGAACTTCTCGCATGAGTAGGATGTACTTACGCCATGAGGGATGTTAGTAACACAGCTGCCACCTGCGACGCACATTGAGCATACATTTTATAGATCAGGAGAAAGAGGAAGACCTACGATATCTGATCCGCCTTCAAGCACTATTCCACAGATATATGCTTGCTCGCGTTGCGTAAGTCCGTTGTGTTCTTGGTCCGCTCGTAGTTTGTATGCCAAGTTGCCCGGGTTTAAGCCTTCGCGCCCACGCTGCCACCCGACTTCCGCCAAGTCTAGCAAATTGATTAGTTATATTTCAAAAGTAAAAGTATTTAAACTTACCTGTGTAAAGCTTTTCCATCCAGTAGCCCATTTCTCTGGATTTAATTCTCCACGGGGACACAAAATCAGGTATGTATCTAATTATCGGATATTAGTCCTTGAATAATAAGAATAAAAAAAGAACCTCGCACCCAAGCCACGGTATATCCTCGACAGGTGGCTTTCCCCCTGGGGAGTATATCTCACTCATTCGTCCCATGATATCTTGCAGTTTGTATACCGTTGGATCATCGTACGTTTCACATCGAACTCCAAATGCTATTCATATCCAGAGGTCAGTTGACTAGCGCCCTAAACGGTCTCTGACATACCGAGACACGTTAGTACGCTTGTAACATATCGCATCGGGTGTAGCATAAACTTCTCGGGCAAGTGGAGAAAGTCGTACAGAAGCTGGACGCTCTCCGCTTCTTGGAGCGCAAAATGCTCGCTTTTGAGGGCACTCGGTGCGAAATGCTGGACGATTAGCTTTCTCGCATTGCGCCATTTGTTTATATCCTGCTGGAACCTTGACATTTTTTTAGCATGAAATGCAGCTTGTAGGAGGTTGAACTCCAACTCACAAAACATAGTCTCCGTGGGCTGCTATCTCTGTTACCTGCTGCAGAGGACGACCGGAGTAGACTGACCCTCGTTTGTCGAGTAACTGTTTGACCTCGGATCCATTGCCAGCAATAGATATAAGGGTGCCGCTACCTATCTTGAGGGACACAATGGGGCCGAATTGAGCGTGTAAAGTGTACAACCTACCCCAAAGATAAGTGACGCTTTTACGCAACAGAGTGGAGAGCATACTGGTCATATATATGAGCCGGCTTGAGATTTAGCAAGTTGCCGATAATAGGAAGAGGACGAGGACCTGGCAAGATTCATTAAATACACGCCCAAGTGCACGTATGCTACACAGTAAACTGACCCGGTGGCATATCCGAACGACGACTTCCAGGCCAATCCCAGGTATACGCCAGTAACGCAATCACCAATAGCAAGCCAACCAGTGGACCCGCCAGTGCGCGAGCTGTATCTTCTAATCGATCCATTGGACCAGTTGATCACAAGTTGCTGGGGAGAAACTAAGGCAGAGGATGTTGGTGCGCTGGCATACCAAGATATAGCTAATCATTGCACCGCAAGAGAACATTCCTATCGCAACCGAAGCAGGTCCCAGAAGGCAGTACTCGCCGAAGCTGCTGTTCCATGAGGCTAAAGAATGCATGGGCGTCTTCGAAAGTGAGCTTTTATCAGGCTGAAGTTGTACTATTGAGTACCGACCGAGGAACTCGCCCGAGCCGTGAGCTTCCCCGTGATCACGTGCTTATGTTGGACACAAATAGACAGCAGGGTCATTGAAGACCTAAGCGTGCCCAATGCTGATGCGCTGGTATGTTGGTCTACCTAGCTAATAGTAAAATACCTGATTATCATTTTGAAACATCGCATATATGCAAGAAATGATTCAATGGCTGATTGGTTCAGACATCAACCATCAGTGAATACATCAGCAAATCACCCCCAGGTCAGTCAACGCTCAACTGACCTGGGGGTGACTCGCCGACGCACACTTCCGCATCGGCGGCTATCACGCCGATAAACCACGGGCCTCCCGATTACGCTTCTGCACAAAATATACGTCTGATTGCAAGGTAAACCCGGTTGCTGCACTCTCTAGGGAGTGCTCTGGGTGCCAGTGTCCACCTATTTCGACGCGATAAACACCATTTCCCGTACAGATTCATGTCTCTTGAGATGCGCAATCTCGGGCAATGCGCCGACAAGAAACGTGCTTTTTGAATTGCATTTAGAAGATAGGAGCCGGCCGAATAGGTCGAAAGGGTAGTCCAGCAACGCCTGGCGTATTCAGCATTTTCCTCCGTCTCTCGGATGGACGCATGTACCGAGGAGTCGGATGAATAGTCACAAAGACAAAGCTGATGGATTCTATTTGAAGCCTTTGGGGCTTGAATCAGCTAGTAGCTCACAGCTCTTGCGCACCTAGTCGTATATCAAGCCTAGCATTTGTCTCTTAATGCGAAACACATCTCAGTTTATAGTATGTTTCACATTAACTAGCAGACCTCCAACACACCAAACTTGCACCAATAAACCCCATACTGCTTGAACAATAAGTACCTCTGATTTCAGTAGCTAGTTTAGCAGCCCGTATTGAGAGTAGGTTTTTTTCGCCAATGTCATTTCTCGTTCGATCGTCCGTACACGTCTCTCGGACCTTGGCGCAATCGCCAGCGGGAAATGGATTGGCTGACGCATTACCTCTCCTTCGAAGCCAACTGTATGATCAGTTGTAATTTTTGTTCCGGGAGGGACTGAGAAGTCGAACGCCCAGAGCAATCGTGACAGAGCGATGAACACATCCTGCTCGGCGGTTTGAATGCCAGGGCAAAATACGGCGACCTGACACGGAGGTTGTTAGCTAGTGACAGGAACGATGGAATTTAATTAACCTGCTCCAAAAGCAAAATGATCACGCTTGAGATGATCGCCTTGCGCGACCGACTCTGTCATTGACATGGTATTGCCCATAAACCGCTCTGGCTTGAACTTTTCAGGTTCATCGAACCGTTCGGGGTTGTGGTGGATAGCCCAGGTATTACAGATGACTGTTGTAAAATATGAATGTCAACAGGGACAAGCTGATGTTTTGACGGAGTCTGTCTTACTGGTTGAGCCTTTGGGCAAAAAAATCCATTGTAATGATCATCTGATAAGGCGACGTTAAAATTCTGGCGCATATAGTCTTCATCTCACTATACCTTGCTCCAGTCTATGCGTTACACCCATAGGGAGGGGAGGCCGCCATCGCAAAGTCTCCTTAACCACTGGAAAGTCATGTATCTGTGTCATCTAATAGCTAGAAATAGTGAGCAACTCAAATTTACGTGCGCGTATAAAAGGGAGGGATTGTTCGTCGCTCCATCTTGGGAGAGTCTCTTCGTCGTAGAGGCCATCAATTTCCGATTGTGCTCTTTTTTGAATCTGGGGATCATTGATCAGTCTACAGTCGTGACAAATGGTGTAGTTTAGGACTTTTCTCATACGAGATTCGTCACATTCACAATATAGACTTACGCCATTACAGAAGACAATAACACGGCCGCTACCTGCCACATAATGAGTATGGAGTCGATGCGTCAAAAACGATATAGACTTACGATATCCGATCCAGCTTCAAGCACTACTCCGCAAATGAACGCTTGTTCGTGCTTACTGAATCCGTTATGCTCTTGATCCTCTCTAAGCTTGTATGCCAAGCTGTTCGGGTTTAAGCCTTCACGGCCGCGCTGCCATCCAGCTTCCGCCATGTCTATGATGACTGGTTAGACTTGAAATGGGAAATCCACTGATCCCTACCTGTATAAAGCTTTTCCATCCAATAGCCCAATTCCTTGGACTTGATCCTCCAAGGAGACACAAAGTCAGGCAAGTAGCTAATCTTAAGATGTTGAGTGTCGAGCGGAAAACAGAGAAACAATCGTACTTCAACCATGGCATATCTTCAACCGGCGGCTTTCCTACTGGAGAGAACAATTCAGCCCCTCGCGCCATGATATCTTGCATTCTGTGCACGGTCGGATCGTCGTGTGTTTGACATCGTACACCATAAGCTATCCAATTCGGCGAGTCAGACAACTGGCTCCCTAATTTGACCATTACGTACCAATACATGATATTACACTTGTAGCATATCGCATCGGGTGCAGCATGAACTTCTCAGGTAAATGGAGGAAGTCGTACAGAAGCTGGACGCTTTCTGCCTCTTGGAGCGCAACGTGCTCATTTTTCAGGGCACTTGGCGCGAAATGTTGTACAATAACCTTCCTTGCGTTACGCCATCTGTTCGTATCCTGCTGGAACCTTGGCATTCGTTAGCATGTAATACAACTAACAAGAGACTGAACTCGAGCTCACAAAACATAGTCTCCTTTGGCAGCTATCTCCGTAACGAGTTGCACGGGACGACCGGAGTAGACTGACCCTCTTTTGTCGAGCAGTTGCCGCACTTCTGTTCCGTCTCCAGCGATCGAGATGAGGGTGCCACTACCTATCTTGAGCGACACAATGGGGCCATATTGGGTGTGTAAATTGTGCAGCCTGTTTCAATATAAGTAAGAATCCTCTGTCCCTAAAAGAACAACCGACTGTTTGTATATATGAGTCGGCTTGAGGTTCAACAAATTACCTATGATAGGCAGCGGGCGAGGACCTGTAAATGCGTGTTGATTTCATTTTTCAGTACGGGTATGTTGCTTAGGGACCTACCAGGTGGCATATCCGAGCGACGACTTCCAGGCCAGTCCCAGGTGTACGCTAATAACGCAACCACCAATGATAACCCTACTAATGGAGTTGCCAGTGCACGAGCTGCAAACTCGAGTCGAGACATTGTATCAGTGAGCTGCGAGCTCTACAAGTGTGAATATGTGATGAGAGAGCTGAATTTATCGCAATTATACCGACGGGTATATAGCCAACCATCCACCCGCAGGAAAATGTCGCTACCCTTTACATATCCTGCCGGATCCAATGCGATTGTTATCGTAAAGGCGCCACCGGGGATAAGTCTCTATCGGTCCCAGGTTTTTTCCAGGTACCACGCGGATGTAGAGCAACTTATGGAGTCTTGGAAACTCTAGGTTTATTGGGCAGTGACTTAGTTCACTAATAGATAGGGGTAGACCAAGCGAGTGCAAAGCAGCGATGGAAGGTCACCTGACCTGGGCGCTTGCCATTAGTATCGGCCATGGCCACCGACTTCTGGTCGTCCTCGCACTAGTAAGTACCTGTCGTGGCGACTGTACTGACGAAGCTTACTGGTTTCTTAGTAGGGACTGGATTGTTGACCGTGCAACGCTAGATCAAGCGCGTGCGCTGGATCTTCAGTACGCAGACCAGACGCAAGTGGCTCTTATTGGGATTGTTTTCGCAAATGGTAGCTACATCTATATCAACACTATAGTATTTAATGACTGTGTTTTAGTCATATCGAAATTATGCAAAAAACTCAACCTGAGGCAACAAGTTACTGCAACTGCCACCGTGTATTTTCGGCGGTTCTACGTCAAGAACTCGTACTGCGAGACGGATCCCTTCTTTGTAGCAGCGGCTTGTTGCTATCTTGCTGCAAAAGCCGAGGAGATACCTGTGCACTTGAAGAATGTCGTCGCGGAATCGAGAACGTTGTTTAGTAGTATGTTCAGTTTGCACCCTCGTCACTCATGCACCTAACCAATAATCCTTAGACGAATACGCTATGAAATCATTCCCCTCGGATCACTCTAAGCTTGCAGAAATGGAGTTTTATCTTCTAGAAGACCTGGATTTTGACCTTATAGTGTTTCATCCATATCGCAGCCTTCACGCCCTCTTCGCACGATACGAAGCTGTTCAAGAAAGCGAGGCAGGAGAAGTTGGCTCCACAGCATCTTTCTACAACGACGGAGAGCGTTATTGGGGCACAGGAGAGGGCCGAATGGAAGACCTCGAAGACGGTGCAGTCCAAATGGCTTGGTTAGTTCCCTCCCATATTTTCCTTCTCCTTTCTATCCGTTTAACATTTTGCATATCCCATTAGGTTTCTCATAAATGACACCTACCGCACCGACCTTTGCCTCATCCACCCACCCTGGATAATCGCAGTCGCAGCAATCTATCTCGCCCTCGTCCTACACAACCAAACCCGGGCCAAACTCACACCCCCAAGCAAGCCTAGCGTGAACCCGACAGGTGGAGGAAGTAAACACAGCGCCGCCGCGCAGAACAAGTATATCCGGTTTCTTGCGGGGCTGAATGTGTCGTTGCCAGAGGTTGCTACTGTGGCGCAGGAGATGATTTCGTTATACGCGTTATGGGATCAATTGGGCGAAGGGGGTGGAAGTGGAAGCGAGGCTGGAGCGGCGGTTACGGAGGCTGGGATGAGAGAGATGGAGCCCAGGCGAAGGGTGATGACCGAGCGCGAGATTGTACAGCTTGTGATCAAGATGCGCGCGGAGCGCGAGTTGGATGCTGCGCATCCTTCAAACGGAATGCCAGTTGCCGTCGACAAGAGACTGGAGAGGGCACAAGCTGTATGAGCAGAATAAGCTAGTGCCGTTTGAATGTATTTGTTTTCTTGCCGGAACTCGTTGCGTTTTGGTCAACAAGGCGATGAATGCAAGAAAGTAATTGATGATTCCCGTCCCCAAGCGTACAGTACATATAGCAAAGCTCGAGCGCAATCTTGATAATAGATAGCCAACACTGGATCAAAGAAAGAAAATAAAACAAGAATGTAAAGAGCAACGACGAATGAGAACGATGCACTACGCTAGGACATGGGAAAACCGTGGCCGAGACCCAAGTGCAAAACAAAACAGAATACTAACAGGAGAGCACGGTAAGATGGCAAGCGCAGTAGGTGAGCATTGAACTAGACAACATGAGACGAGACATATGTACCGAGTGTAGTATGTACGGAAGTGGTGAGTAGGCATGTGAAGACTTGCTGAACAACGAGCAAGAACAGTAATAGAGACAGTAATAAGAGGCGACCAAGAGCAACAGAGAAGCAGGCGGGTTTAGCTGGATAACGTGTTCGTCTTGGCCTTTTTACGGGTCGTTGCTGGAGATGGCCTGCCTTTGTTACCCCCTCGATGAGGCGCCCCAGACGCACTTGGCCCACTTCCCTCTGTACCCTGCTCCGGCCCCTGAAGTTTACGCTTCATACCCGCCTGTCCATTGACCTGTTGACCCGGCGGCATCGGGTGTGTTAAGGATGGAGATTGGTGCATCAACGCCGTCCTGCCAACCTCAAGTGGGGGAAGTGGGGGAAGGTCGTTATGCCCAGCTAGTTGTCTAGTGTGTCCTAAAGGTGGCATAATGGGCGTCTGTCGCCCAACGGTCGACATCCCTGAGTGGGGGTGCATACCAGGATGAGCGTGCGCCGGCGCAGGGCTGTTGTTGGTTAGGGTAGGGGGAAAGTCGGTAAATTGAGGAAACTGGCCACCGAGATCTGAATTCATCGGGTCCAACCCAGCCTCTGTGCGCGAGTCTTGAACCATTTCTGCATATCGATCAAGGGCATCTGGCAAAGGTAATAACATAACCCGATCAGAATTGCTAGGTATGGTTAGGGTGGACGAGAACTTACTGAGCGGTCCGGTTTGGGTCAGATGCGTAAAATCTATTATTGACGCCATTTCATCCACGCATCCGGACATCTATCCTCAAGTCAGTCAGTTGTACAACAACAACATTCCAAGTCGTACTCACCGCCAGCAACCTCCATACGCTCTCCGCAAAACCGAACTTCTGGAACGGCTTCGGCGGGAATGTCACCTTTTCGAACGACAACCCCTCATCCTCTCGTCCCTCTCCTAACTGGTCACCCAAAGATCCGTTCTCGACCTTGCGAGAAGACAATCCGGGTGAGATCCTTGGCGTCATTGGGCCAGTAACCTGCGTTCCCTTGACATCATCCATCTTGAACAAGTAAGAGGTTGTCGGCGCAGTGAATGTCATCTCCCGAATCTTGGGCTGGAATTGGCCGTCGTTGTTTTGTTGAGCGACGAGCATAAGCTTCAATGGCCCGTTTTGTTCAACGACCCATCCGTTGTTTAACTCGCACCGCCAGACACCGGTCGTGGTCTCTACTGTAGATTCCAGGCTATTTGTAGGTTCCTCCGACTCGGTCGCGCCGTTTAAGCCCAAGCTCATTTTCGAAACACCGCACTCATAGGTAGTTAGGAAAAATCGAGCAATAATCTCAGGTCGGACCACTGCATAATTGATTTAGCGATATAGGGGGGGGGGGGTATTCAGAAATGACACGTACCATAGGTTCGCCCTTCGACACCGTGAAATATTGCTAGGGTAATCTTCGCATCTCGCGTGAAATAATTATTTCGGAATCCCACCCAGTCTTGGAACGTTTTCTGTGGTTCGGTTTCAGTACATAGACATTATGCAGGCACAAGACAACTTACATCGCCCATCTGCATCATCTCGCTACTCATCTGCAGCATTCTTGCAACACCTAGTCCAAGCGCGCATGGTCGTTGCTGTGTGAGCATCGGCTGCCTCGATCCCATCCCTATGTTAGGACCCGGGCCCGGACCTGGACCAGGTCTCGGTACTGGCCCGACACCATTCATCCCGGGCATCTGAGGTGGCATAGACGGGCGACGCCCTTGACCAGACATCGAAGCCATGTCGTTGAGTTCATCCTGAATATTCATGTGCGCGGGAATGACCGGCAGGTCGTCAACGCTACCACCGCGAGGTACGTTACGCTGTATCTGCATGTTCTGGTGTTGCTGTGCTGGCGTTTGGTGAAGAACGTATTGTGGTGGCGCGGGTTGTCCGAACGCGCCGCCTGGTGCGCCGTACGGTGGGGGTTGACCGTACATAGGACCCGGACCACGGACAAGCGTCCCATCTGGACCGAGCCGCCCAATCTCGCCCGTTCGCATCGGACCGTTGGCGCCAAGGGGCATGCCACCTTGCATCCCGGGACGAGACATATCATCAACAGAGGGGGCACGATTGATCCCTTCCATCGGAGGCATCATTCCATCACGCGCCCGCATCGCCATCATGTCGTTAGGAGGTCGTATTTGGTCTTCTGGGCCACGCATCGGGCCCAAGCTGCCCATGCGCATCATAGGATCTGCACTCGCACCGCGAGGAGGCACAGGGGTTGGTGCGCCACTTCGAGGAGGCTGTGGGCCTTGGCCCGGCGCAGGCGAACTTGACATCATGTGTCGCGGCGAGGAGCTCATCTGGTGCGCGGGCGAGTTGGCGAGATGGTGAGGCTGGTGTGGATGCCCTGGGTGGTTGGCGGGAGAGGTGAGCATGTGATGAGGAGATGGTGCGTTAGGCGGCATGTGTGGCGGCCCACCCGGATGCGATGGCGCACCCGGACCCATCCTCGGTGTGCCGTGCTGGCTCATGTGTGCGGGCGGCGGTCCGGGGACCATATGGCCTGGGCCAGGCGTTCCCATTTGTCCTGGAACCGGAGTGCCTCCGCCGACGTGATGATGCTGGGGGTGGCCTTGCATTCCATTCCCGGGAGATCCTGCGTGTTGGCCTGGAGGTGGACCGGGAGGCGGCTGACCAGAACCATGCTGCGGACCCATACCGTGTTGGCCAGCATGTTGCCCTGGCCCTCCAACACCATGCTGTCCGGGTCCTCCGTGTTGCATCCCCCCGACACCGTGTTGGGGACCTCCGACGCCAGGCTGACCGTGCTGTGGTCCGTGTTGGGGACCGCCAACGCCGTGAGGGCCGCCTGGGAGAGGGCCGCCAATACCATGTGGGCCAGCGCCTGTGAGCGTCGCAAATTCGTCCAGCTGTGCAGATGGTGGGCGCTTCATCATATCTTCCTGGTACTGCCTGTCAAGCGACCACTGTCTGCCGTTGGGTCCTGGCATCCCGTTCGTGTTGGGGATCCCATTCGCGCCAGGCATTCCGGGAGCACCCGATCCAGTCATGCCTGATGCACAACCGCTGAGTACGTTGGGTGGCAACTGAGATCTGTCTGATCACGCACCATTAAGAGCCATCATTCCACTCATTCCACCCGACCCGCCCATCCCGCTCGGTCCGCCGGCACCAGGGCCCATGTTGTTAGGTCCGCCCAGACTGCCCTGTCCGCCTAGGCCACCCATGCCTCCCGGTTGGGCGCCTATGCCACCTCCACCAGCCAAGTTGGACATCCCGCCGGCTCCACCTGCCATAGATGAAGGCATGCCACCGCCTATAGAGTTCATGGAGCCTTGCGAGAGACCCTGTGTCGGTAAACCGGGCATCCCGCCTTGAGACCCGATTCCCGACATCCCGCCCATCCCGGCGCCACCGCCCATCGACATCCCACCCGGGCCACCAGCCATAGATGGCATCCCACCCGGGCCACCGTTCATAGTCGACATCCCGCCGGGTCCCAGGCCACCCATACTACCCGGTCCTCCAAGTGATAGACCACCTTGGCCACCCAGAGCAGACATCCCACCTTGGCCCCCTAGCATGCCTCCTTGCCCTCCCATGCCACCAGGGCCCATTCCGTTTTGAGCCGACATTGGCATTCGTTGTTGCATACCTGCTGTGAGACCCAAATGTCGTCAGAACTTGACAAGGGCGAAACCGAGATACGTAAAGAAAGAAGATTGATCAAGGCAGACTCCGCGTACAACATGATGCGGTCTCCGTAGCCAAGCGGAAATGTGCACGAGCATGAATCAAGGGTTCTCCGCATTGTCGAGGTCGACCCGCAATAGGTAGGAGAAAACTCACCACCAGGCCTGGCACCCATCACAGGATTCTGCATCCCCATCCCCATCTGCAACGGTCGTCGTTGCATCATGGCCGCTTGTTGACCCGCAGGCCCGTTCATTCCAGGTCCACCAGGCATGCCCATGCCGGGCCCTCCTGGTCCGTTCATTCTGACACCCATGCCAGGTCCTCCAGCGCCTGGTCCGCCCATCCCACCAGGTCCTCCGGGTCCGTTCATCCCGGGCCCACCCATGCCTCCAGGCCCGCTGGGTCCGCCCATATTGCCTTGCCCAGAGACGCCCTGGGGAGGAAACGGTGCTATGAAGTTCGCACCCGCCTGAGATTGAGTCACGTTTTTCGCTGTTTGTTGGAAAAAGTGGTCCTGCGGTCGTGGACGCGTGTGGAGGAGCGGTTAGATGTGAGCGTGGTTAGATTCGAGTGATATGTCGGTGCAATGCGTGGTCGGCAAGAGTTTTGATCGACAAGGTCCGGATGAGCAGGTGGATTTGTTAGCACAGGGGGTCGCGGGTACCGGACAGAACGACAGCACAATATTGCCAGGTTTTAGACAACCAGGGCGGTCCGAGATCGATCGGAGCAGTTGGCGGTGCCAAGCGTTCGTAGAGGCGGTGGTGGTGGGAAGTGGACAGGATGAGCAGCCAACCGCGATGTGCAGGTGAGCGTTGTGCGAGTCAAGGTGAGGCCGGTCAGGAAGGGTGAAGTGAAGAGGTTGCGTGACCGAAAGAGACGCCAGGAACGCGCGAATTCAAGGTCGAGCGCCGGAATGCGGATTTCGTCAAGTCACGGAGATTGGACGGCGTGCGCGGTACGGTCGGATATCGAGAGATAGCAGGAGATAGAGGGAGGAGAGTGTTAGCAGGCGACGATTAGAGTTGAGAACGGAGGTTGGGGTGCGGTCCAAAGACAGCACCGATCAAATGAGGAAGATGCAGGATCTGCCACACGTGAGACAGACACACCCGCACAACAAGGGAGGAATGGAACTAGCAAGGGGGCGTGAAGGGGAACGAAAATCGGAGGGTAAGCGAAGCGAGGCGGTCACAATTTAAGGCCTAAACATAAGGCACAGGCGACGGCCGGTTCGGATTAAAGAGTAAATGAAAGGATGGCGAGCGAGACGAGTGGACAGCAGCAAGGCCCCGACGAAGAGATAGAAGAACGAAATTATATGAGGAAGACTCACGCGTTGTTGTTGGGAGCCCGCCATAAACCCCTGCTGTTGTTGCTGCTGCTGATGTTGCTGCTGCTGATGTTGCTGCTGCTGATGTTGCTGCTGCTGATGTTGCTGTTGCTGCTGTTGCTGCTGTTGCTGCTGTTGCTGCTGTTGTTGTTGCTGCTGCTGCTGTTGGCCTGGGGGCTGGGACTGCGACGAGGGGTAGAGGGACTGCAAATGATGGGGCAGAATCTCGCCAGCTGAATCACGGTAATAGTCCATGAGTGTCGGGGTGAGGGCGGGTCAGCGGAGGCGAAGGAGGGTATACAGGAGAGGGAGGTGGTGGGAGAAATGTAGGATCGTAAAGGGGGTAGGTGGAGGAGGTTACGCACACATGGAAATGCCACCACCAGAGGCTAGAGGGCGCCGGTTGAGCATGGGAGACTTTGCGGCACACAGAGCCTGACACAAACACTTTGACTTGCAACTCGCAATCTAGCCCAGGCCTTCAGGGTCTAGCTGTTACACTTGCACATATTAGGCTTTGCCACCGCTGTTTCCCCCACATCACACGCTCTGCTCCTCGGCGTGCGTGTCGACGAACACGCTCCGGGCCGCAGCACCCAGCTGCTCGCCATCGTCGCCTTATCGTCTGCTTGCTGCAAAACCCAAATTACCGCGTCGTTGACTCATGATTGGCTCGCACAACGTGCTTCCTTGCACCGAAGCCGAAGTGTTCCCCAAGTTGCCACACGAGGTCTACTCGCTCCTGCCTATCTGCCCCTTCACTGTTCTATGCTGCCCTAGGCCCCACTCCAGCAGACCCCGTGCGCGGTGTGGCGACGGCGGCTCAAGGCCAGTGCCGCCGCCACAACATATCGACCGATATCAGCCATCAGAGTGGCCCCGCATTCACCTAATCAATTGAATCGATGACATCGGCATCCATGTGGCTGCCCGACGTCGCACTTGCTGCGACTTCGGTCGACCTAGCGCTGCGCTTTGATGAGTATCCATGCGTAACGGAGACCAGCCTTGGCTTGCTGGCGAGAGCGGCCATCGACGCGACAGATGCTGATGCGCTCCACTCTTCGCGCAGGGCTGAAACGGTTTCGTGCTGGTGCGCGACCTCCAGCAACGCGACGAAATCCGAAAGAGCGACTTGTCCGAATAGGTGTCTTGCATAACGCTGACGTTTTGCGCCTAATTCCTATTAGTATCTTCTATAACTTCTTTTCTAGACTTCTCGCTATCGTTGAACGCTTGGTCTTGACTGAAATCAAACCCGCCTACACCACATTTCAGATCAACCTCACCGTGTTGTTACTGTGTGTCTGCAAAATCTGCTCCAGAGTGGTATCGCACACACAAAATCCACCATCGCCGTCCCCCTAATTTTTGGTCGCCGGCCAAACGGTACCTCGTCCGAACCATCTAAACGCGCTGTATGCATGACGTACGGCCATCTCTAGACCACTCTACCTCATCACCACCCCCAAATGCCCAGTTCGGCCGGTGCGTGGATTGTGCGACTGATCCTCAAGATCCATCATGTCACGCGCGCATCCTCCCCCGGACGATAACGTATTTGTATAAACTAAACCCATTCGGATGCGAAATGAGCTCGGCGGGCTATATTTGACACTATTTGCGTGCCTGTAGCTAGGCAGTTTTGGGGTTTACCGGTGACTGGTGTGCCGCGCTATACTTTCAGCGGATCAGTCCTGCATGATTTATCCACTCAATCTTACGCCCAGCCTAAGCTTGAACCTAAATTGGAGATCTGCAAAGGCGCGCCTAGTTACGATCTACGAGCTCTATTGACCGGTCAAGCATTTAAACTACATATATCCAAACGCCTATTACACCTCGCTCCAAAGACTTCTCTCATATGGCGAGCCTCCTCTACCTTCCTTGTTTTATGGAAAGTTGCACGTATGCATACCGGAGCTCCCTACATATGTCTTAGTACCAATATCTACGACCAAGTAAGGCTCTGTAGAGAAAATGAGTAGCGACGTGTCATATTGACCCACTGACTACGGTGAACAAACTAGAAACCTCGTCCACCTCGAAACGCATTTCAAATTCAAGCGGCGGGCTTTCTTTGGGTCTGTTGTCACGCGCTTATCCGCTCAAGACCGAGCTCCGCAGCACCTCAATTCACAGCCTATCCAATCGGAGAATATCTATAAGCGATAATCGGTTTAAATATAAAGCGTTTATAAAAATGTATGCTTGCACGCTATCTGTAAGTGTGGAGATTAGAATGCTTCGGAGGTCTTCGGATGCGCGCGTTGTGAGGATTCTGGTCGCTACGATGGAACGTACCACTGTTTTCGGTTGTACGGGCCGATATTGTCTATATCTATACTTGAATGTTTTTAGCGAGCAGGAGGTGTGGAGGCGAAAACAGTACTCAAAAAATAGATAGCACGAGGCAAGTGCTAGGACGGCTGAAATGAATACCTCGTGCTTTTAATTTTATCGGGTACTTACCGGCTGCTACGTACAGTCAGTCGTGTCATTCGAGCTCGGACTGGGATACGTAAAGTCTAAAAACAAGCTCGTTGTCGTTTTTGGACTTCTGTGGAGTGTCGGTTGCGGTGGCACGTCTCTCCCCGTCAACGCAGCCGGCGCTTAAACAGGGGCGGGTTGCATTACGACACATGTATCAGGAAATGGCAGATGTTTGGTTGGCTCATCGGCGATTCTCGAGTGGACGCTTATATGCGCGGGGTGGTTGTTATGAGGTTGAAGTTCAAGCGAGAAAAATGCAAAGAACATTTTTGCCGTCCCCGCCGTTAGGGCGCTTCCAATTCTAAAACCGGACATACAAAATACCGATTGTTGGAATACGAACATGTTCTTCATATCACTGACATTCCTTTCGGCATGGGTTGTTATAGAAGATGGGTAGACAAACGTACTGTATTTCCCAAATACGTCGAATTGGTTTACAGATTTGCTAAAGCAGAAGCATTTTCAGGCACTCGAACACTTGGGTACCGTACATCTAGGATGAAAGGGGGACCGCCAGCGAGCGACTTGTGTTTGTCGTATTTCCCCGCACGGACGAGGGGGATTTAGTAGGAACATATCCGGCCGGTACGGCCGCCGTGAAGCATGTGGATCAGGAAGGGTTAGAGCATACACGAGATAGTGAGATCCGCGTATCCTGGCCGTTGGATTTCTCGAAAAATGTATTTTACTATATGCTTGTGCAGTCCACGCTCATCGACAGGGTTGTGGAACAGATTTTGTGTTGGGCGGCTGAATGCACGTGACGATTTAGTCGACAGTGACTCCAACGCGAGTTCTGCGAAGTTCATTTGGAAGAGATCTCCCAGGATCGAGGAGAAGAAAAGCAGAAGGCAATGACTGATTAGGAAATCGGGGGAACAAGTCTCTGAGAGCTGGTCATAGGCGGGCGCATTGCAGGCCGAGGGAAATGCGAGCACGGAGGTTGGCTGCGACGAACGTACGTTGTGTGTCGGTAGTTAAGAGAGGCGAGAGATGAACTGTCGATCAGGGAGTCAGAACCTGTCAGAGCACAGCGCTAAGGCGGCTGTGGACTGCGGAGAAGCTGCGCAGGCGTGGTGCGGTTTGTCAGGTCACGTGGATGACTGCGGAAGGTGGCCGCTGGGTCCGCCTCCAGCTGCAGAACTGAGCCTCGATGGACCAGCGCACGAACATTGCAGACAGGTTTACTGCGTACAAGCGCAGTACCGCAGGGTGAGTTTTTCCTTTCAGCATATATATCGTGCTGACCGTACTAGGCAACAACCTCCCCGCCGCCCCCGCCCCGACGAAGAGCTCAACCAGCGTCCACCGCCCGGCCAGCTCTTTGACCCCCGTCGCCACGACCCGATGAGATTTGCTGCTCTCACCCACCAGAAGCCACCTCCTGCCCCGAGCACAAGTGGCCATTCCTCCACCTCACTCTCCGACGCTCGCTCCCTCGCCAGCTCAGCGTTCACCCTTACTTCAGGAACATCAGCATCCTCTGCCAGCATCACAAACCCCAACTCGCCCCTCGCCCAAGCAGCTCCCACGAATCCCTTCCTTGCTCAGCTCAAGAAGACCTATCGCGAGCTCTGTGCCAAGGAGTCGAGGATAGTCAAGTCTTCGCCGGAGGACGAGGACGATGAGGACGGCTCAATCCGTGCCGCAGGAGTGCCCTCGATTATCGAGCCAAACACTGTTCCCGGCGAGGACATTTGGCTGCGCCGCGTCAAGGAGCACAAAGAGTGAGTCCCCCTGCTGCGCGTCATTTCATATTCTGACCACCCGCAGTCTCGTCGAAGCAAACCATGCGCTCCTCCGCATGTCCCTCTCCCCATCCGTTCCCCTCACCATCCAAGCCATCCCCATGAAATACAACATCCCTGCTCGTCTTTGGTCGGTCGGATTTCACCGGATACTCGAGGCTCTCAGGCATGCCTCGGCGAAATCTCCCGCAGCATTCGAGCACCTTAACGATTACATCTACTACGCATATGGCTTTTATTCTTGCCTTTTCGAGGAGGAGTTCCTCGAGCGTTTCCGACCTGCGTGGATTGAAGCCCTAGGCGACCTCGCTCGCTATCGCATGGCCGTTGCTGCCCATCTCGCTTCGGCACCGGCCCCCTCTCCTCCTACTCCTCTAGCCTCGGCCACTCTCGCTGTCCCTGTGCCCTCTATGCCACTCGATGCTTCCCCAACTCCCTCTATCGGCCTTCAGGCAGCCGCCGAGTTCGATCAAGAAGACGAGCGCGATGTATGGCAATCCTGTGCCAAGGACTGGTACGCTCTTGGCCTACGAGATGCCCCTGGTACAGGCAAGCTGCACCATCATTTGGGCCTTCTTTGCCGCGACGACCCTGGCTATGAGCTGCGCGCTGCGTATCATTTCGTAAAGAGCATGATCGCCTCCCATCCATTCGACACTGCGCGTGAATCGATCCAGCCCCTATTTTCTTCTGATGCGCAGCGCGCCCGCATGCGCGCGGCTGATGCTGGCCCGGTCCCCCAGTTCGTGCTCCTCCTAGGTCAACTTTTCACACGCGTACAGCTTGATGACTTTGACACTGTGCTCGCGCGGTTCGTGGAGCGACTGGAGATCGAAGGAGCCAGTGCTGTGCGCGAGCCCGAGTGGATCATGATTGGTGTATGCTGTGTCGGCGCGGTACTCGAGTTTGGCCGCCCCGATGGTGTAATCAAGGCCCGAGGCGGCCTCTCCCAACGAAATGCCCGACCTGCGGGCGGTGCCGCCAACGGGAACCGCGATCGTGATGTGGAGATGGAGGATGTGGCGGCAGATGATGCCGAGGACCTTGCGCGCCCGATGCAAGCGCTAACCACCTCTGTGCCCGCGGCGGACGATGAGTTACCACACCACTTTACGCTCGCAGTCCGGCTATTTTGCGCCGTGCTGCGCTTCACGCTGCGTCAGCCCAAGATCCGCGCGACCCCTCCGTACGGACCGCAGTACAACCCCTTCCTCACGATCGCGCTGACATTCCTCGCGACACTTGTTCGCACGCCTGCTGTACGGACTGCGGTTGAGCGTCACGTGCCTTGGGCGCAGCTTGCTGCGTTTGCGGGACATGTTACGAAGCGCCGTGCGGCGGGTGCTGAGGTTAGCGCGGGCGCCAAGGGCCGACTTGTATCGCCTACTGGAGGTCCATTGCCGGAGGATTGGTGTTTGCGTGGAACGGAGTGGGTGCGGAGGGTGTATGTGCATGGGTTTTGGCGTGCTGGGAGGTGGAGTGGAGAGGGAGATGTTTTGGACGCTGCCACAGGACGAGATGGCGTTGTTGAGGACGGGGAGGACGAGGATGAGGGCAGGGGTACGGAGGACGGTGCGGCCGTGCTTGAGCGTGGAAGGTGTGCGAGACTCGGTGCGGCAGTCGGTGGGATTGTTGCCAACGTGGAGGGCATGCGATGGGAGGAGGACGTCGCGAGCCGCTCGAGGACATGCGAGGTAGAAGGCGCGCTCAGAGAGAAGATTGAGAGGTGGGAGAGGGAGGACAGAGAAGAGGAGGAGGAGAGGGAGAGGAGGAAGAAGTGGGGCGCGAGGTCCAGGTGGGATATGGACGTTGATGAGGTGGAGGTGGAGGATGTGGAAGAAGTCGAAGATGAGGAAGATATGGAAGAGACTGAGGAGATTAGGGTGCTCAAGGTATGTCATTCATTCCATCCTTCACGCATACATTCTGACATATCAACCCAGGCCCGAAGACGCGAACTTCGCGCTCGTGCTCCTCAAACTTCGCCCCGACGGAGACCAGCGCGTGCCGCCCGTTCGCAACCAACCCCAGTCCGACCAACACCGCGCGTTGGAGCTGGGTATACCGTACTCGTGCTCGACACCAACGTCTTCCTCTCCGCCCTTCCCACCGTCGCACAACTTGTCGCTAGCCAGCGCTGGACAGTTGTCGTTCCCCTTGCGGTTATCACCGAACTCGATGGTCTCGCACGGCAAAGCGCGGGCGCTCAACGCGCTGTTCAGTTCCTGGAGGCGAACGTCAGGGCTGGCCAGGGCGTGGGCCTGGGTCTCAAAGTCCAAACGTCCCGTGGGAACTACTTGCCGAGTTTGGCTGTCCGCGTAGAGCAGTTCGGAGGCAACGGGTTCGGCGGGTCGAACGGTGCAGGCGGAGGCTGGGAGCGCAACATGGACGACTTTATATTGAAGAGCGCCATATGGCAGGCTGAAAACTTTATGGACCGGACTGCGTTCTTGCCAGAGGGGAGCGGAGAGGTTGAGAGTGTGTCAGGCGCCAAGGCCAAGGTTGTGTTGGTCAGCTCGGACAGGAATCTGAGAGTCAAGGCGCGTGCGAGGGAGCTCGAGGCCGGAGATGTCTCTGTGATCGCGGGCTTGCTGTGAGCTTACCCAGAAGCTCATACTTTTCTCCTCCATGTGTGCGCGGACCCGCCCTTTTCAAGGTGGGGCGCGCCGCGGCTTGCCGCTATCGTTTTGTTACAACCATCATCATTATGAACTCATCATCACTGGACGCATGCATTATTATTGCTTTTGTTAACAACCCATACGCTCTTTCGTTCTCTCTATGGTTCTTCGATTCCCTCCTTTTTATCTTTGATCTGATTCCCCATTTATCTATTTCTGTGTCTCTGTGTGTACTCTCATCGTCTCTCTGTGTTTTGGCATCCAAAATGCTTTCTTGCCGCTCATTCCGTGTTTGGTTTTTGTTTATTTTTTGTATGGTTGGGATGAGTGGTAATATTAATCGTCATATGAAAGCACCTCACTCTTTGGGATTGAAGGCGTGGCCACAACTAAACCAACACCTCACAACTATGGTCAACTTTCAGACTTCGCCCGCAAAGGCATGCAATATCGTTTGTTGCCACCTGGCTTGCGCTTCTTCTGAGCCGTGATGGCTTCGGGCATTTGAACACTCGGGCTGGTCTCGTGGGCGCTTGCGAAATGATTCGAGCAGACTGCGGACCTCAGAACAACAACGACGACAACGATAGCGGCCTCGACCTTTCGAAACCCGAGCCAGCACATGTAAGTTCATGCCTCACTACGCGCGCTACCCGCGAGTCACACAGTGACTTACTCACAACGCGTATGACGAGTGATAGCATGCTGATCGAGTTGTTCGATGGAATCGACGCTGGCGAGCCCCTAAACGTATCACTCGCCGGCTATGTATCGTTACACGAGGCCGCTTGACCTTGTGCTCCGTCTGGTTCTGCGAACTGTTTGACCGAGGTATGCTGGCCAGGCTCAATTACGACTTGGGAAATGCGTGCGTTTTGATTGGTTAGGATATCTGGCTCATGCGGCGTGTTGTTAGACTCTAGCTTGGAGTTTAACTGTGATTGTTACTGGATATCTCTAAGCCGTTCGACTCTGGAAGCTTAGGTCTAGCAGGTTTCTTAGGCATTGTCTTAAACTGGTTGCCTCGTGAGCTGGATTAACCAGGTTCTCTTCTTTGCATCTGGAGCCTATTCGTTTGGCCTAGCAAGGCGAATTGCTATCTACAGCTATAACCCCCGAAAGGAAATTATGGAAATACTGTGTGTATATAGATAAATAAAAGAGTGAATTACTACGGAAAGACTACAGTAAAGCGATAGGGTAGACGGCGCATTCATGCGCCTTATATACCCCAAGGAAAGCTCGCTCGAGTCACAGACTCGAGCGTGCGCAGTCACTGCGTATATGCGTGAGTCAACTGACGCTTGACTCGATTACAAGCGTGCGTGTACATGTACTAGAATGTTCTACTTATTTCTACAGAAATGTTTGCCACTTTCTTACAGTAATGCGTCCGGGCGTGTCCGATCAATCTCGGAGTATTCCCTCGAGCCCCTATATCCCCTACGCTCTGCCAGCTGCCCAAAGAGCTCGAGTTTGTTCGCGTAGATGGCACATTTACCTGTGTTTCTAGCTGTGTAAATCTTATCCAATCCCCCATCTTAGGCTTCTACCTAACGGTAATAACAGCGATAGCACCATCCTAGTCTCCATATTTGAACTGGGTTCCATCGCGTCTTCGCTTAGGTCGCGCTCGATTCAACGCAATATGCATACAACCACAAACATTTCCTGTCGGTCAGTAGCCATAACCACTCGATCGATTTACTCAATTCCGTAGATTACTTGGTCGGCAGAATGCGTCATTGGTTTAGGGAGACTTTGCCCCGCACTTTGGCTCTCGCGAAATGATATGATTCTTGCCGTTCGCTGCTCCTTTGCCGGCCCGGAGTCTAGAGGGAATGCGCACACGCTCTGGCAATTTCTGCATCACCACGCGCGAGCCTCGTGCCTCCACCCCACTCGCAAAACGTGTGTGGCAACCCCTTCGTTTTCGTTGCGTTTATGGAAATTTGGCCAGCGTTCTGCTGTATCCCCACGCGGTGTTACTGCGCTTCAATTCGCTCCCAACTCCCAGATGGGCTCACCTAACGTTTTTATTGTGTATTCTCCTGTCTGCAGCTTCATTGGCCCAGGAGGCTAGAATTGACTTGACACGATCTGTTGCTCCTGATCGACGCGCTGGATTGGATTATTACTTGACTGCGGGGTGACTCTGTCCACACGTGCAGGGCTGGATTGACTTCCTGCTAAGACTTCAGGCTACCATGCTGCCGAGCGACACCATTTTAACCCTGTCAACATGACGCGCGCCAACGAATCTGTGTCCATCCTTTTGCCGATTTCTTCACATGTCGAGCGCCGTGTCTACGCTCTGGACTCTGAGTACGTGGGGGTTCTCAGACCCTCGCATGATGATTGCCGACAGGAAGCTGGATTTACGTCTGAATAAACGTGTTTTTCCTATATTTTTTTTCCGATTTGGCCGGGGTAAATGTCGGATTGAAAGCCGGAATTATCATGGCATTTATTGTTCATAATCGTACGATTGGGTGTATGAGATAATGGAGGCGTGGCGGAGGCGTTGTTTTGCAAGGTGTAGTTTATATCTCTTTCCGCTCCACGGAGATCTGCTATAGTACAAAATAAGCTAACTAAGTTATGGCTATTATGCTTGAGGCAAGAAAGCATAGTCAGCGGATGGTTACGGTCGTTCATAACACCAAAAGCTGGCATGGAATTCCAACAAAGGGAATAGGAGTCGAGGAAAGAACGTGAGGCAACGGGTAGCTCTAAGCTGGGCCAAAATCCGCATTGCAACATGAGTTCTCGGCGTGAAGGCCGCCATCCTAGGTACGTGGCTGCGTGTTGCGTTTCAGTTTTGAGAGACTAAAAGGGGGAGTTATGTAAATTTCGTTGGTTTGCATAAGACAATGAGGTATCATTCACCTGCTGCGGACAATGCGCGTTGCGCGCCTTAGGGGGGTCGCTGTAAAGGCTAGACCTCATCGCGCTAGCCCCCAGAATGCGTCTGTTGAAAATAGAAAACTGTCTTTACGGGCATGCTACCACACTCATTTTCAGATTCAATTTGTCCAGGATCAAACAAGAAGCACATGACATTACGTAGGATCGTCGTGGTAGAGTCACTATTAGTACTTAAAAGTCAAGATAGCGTTCCGGAACTTGGGACGCGAGGTGGAAATAGAGCAGGCATGTTAATGGATGTTTACATCGTGCCTCTGGTCGTGTTTACCAAGCGGTCAATCAATCATGGTGGGCCTCCGTCAGTCAAGCTGTGTCCTGTGAACCTCATTGATTCGACATGAGCACGTAGCGATCCCCAGACATTTGAGCCTGACATTAGTGGACGTCGAGTGTGTGTGTATATGCATGACGATTTAAAGAGAGATAAGTAGCGAAGTATGATTTTAGCATCGATTCATGCCGGCGTTCGTATTGCGTACGAAAGCAAACATAGTAACTGCGCTGGCGGGCGTTCAGGCGGGGTTTACTACCAGAACATGCTAGCGCCACTACGCCACACTAGCGCTTACTACTGGCGCTTATGCGTGGGTTATCTTTGTTCTTGTCCTCAACACTTATCATGGCTGGAGGCAACCTCGAAGTGTTTAAATTTGGGGTATACCTGTTTATCCCGATTCTCACCATGCTCCACTTTGCGAGTCCCGAATGGTACAACGAACATGTCGTCCCAGTGCGTACTGTTATTCATCTCAGTTGTCCTCCTAACTTGATGATCTAGACTCGCGATCGCTTCTGGCCGCCCGAGGACAAGACAAACGTATGCACTATAATTCTGATAATAGTAGCTATCCTACACGGTTATTCGTAGAAACCACCCACCAATCCAACAGATCTTCACGCGGAGCTCACTCGTCTGAGGGCGGAACGACTCGCCCGCCGGGCGAAACAGTCTTCGGGTGCCGAACCCCCTTCAGATCATTGAGGTACTCGATCCTTGGTAGATCAGTCGCTAGATCGTTCCCCGTGTCTCGCTCGACTATCAGGCCCCCTATCCACACCCCCTCCTGCTCTTTTTCATTGACACTCCACACCATGCGAAGGACTGGCATAGCACTTCATCTCGATGCGCCTTAACGGGTATACGAGTCCCTAGCATGCCTAATCTCTTGTTCTGGTTCCCCTGTAGCTGTCACAATCTTCACACCCAACTCTATATGCTTTTCACAATTCCTGCGTCGCCTTTAGTTAGCCTCGGCTCTAGTTGTGTGGTAGATCAGTATTTCTAGTGCCTGTTGTCCTCAGGCTTCCTTCTATCACCCGGGGGTTTGTCGTAGACTATAGCCACGCCTCGTGTTCGGCCTATAAAGGCGTTTGCACCCTGGTACGTCTCTCCACCTCACCTTCTAAGATCGGGCTCCGGCCTTCCTTGCACCTTGTCTGCTATCAACATGGTGCATCTCAACCAGGGCTGTGTGGCCTGCATGCCCTGTACACGAGGTTACAACGAGGTCTCTCGCCTGTTCCATTAAATTCAAATTTAGGAACATAAATCCCCTGCCTGCGTATCCTGACTCGTCACCATCCTCGTATTTACATCCTACATTTTCTTGCTACCATCCCCACCACCTCCTCACCCTCCCCACTGTCCCCTCCCGATACCCCCTATTCTCGTCTCGTTCCTGTTTGAGCCATGAATCGCGTGGGTATCTTTTGGGATTATGGTAAGTCAGTTTCTTCAGGCGTCGCGTCTAATTGTTTTGACCCGGCCCACGTGTAGAGAATTGCGCGCCCCCTACCGGCACACCTGGATACGTCGTCGCCGAGCGTCTTCGCGCTGCATGTGGCGTGCATGGCAGTATTACCCAGTTCAGAGCGTATCTCGAGCTCTCGACGTCTCATACTCCCCAGCCTAATTTGAACACATCCAATTCTTCGCCCCCCGGATCTAACCTTGGTGGAAGCACAGATCCCAGTCCCGATGTTTTCTCTTACCCGTCCACGTCACCCAAGACCCTCGCACTCCGTTCGGAACTTCAGTCATCTGGAGTCTCTCTCATCGACTGCCCGCATAATAGCCGGAAGAATGTCGCGGATACCATGCTCGCTTGCGATCTTGTATGCTTTGCACTCGACCACCCGACCACGCCACACGTACCTCAAGCAGGTTTTATACCCTCCTCGCCTTACAGTATACCTAGTACACCTTTTTCTTATATACCGGCGCCACCAGTTACGCCACCTAAGACCACCGTCATTCTTGTTTCTGGGGATCGGGATTTCGCTTATCCTCTGGCTGTCCTGAAGGCTCGACGATATGAAGTAGGGCTCATCGTCCCGCCTGGGGGTGCACATCCGGCTTTGCGCGCTCAAGCGAGCTGGGTGTTAAATTGGAAAGATGTTCTAGAGGACGCGGGCGCAAAAGGAGACCTAGGTGCTGGCGCAGGTGTGAGAAGGGGAACAGATGTGGCGGGGGCGGACGGACACTCGTCTGGTTTAGGTGTGTTGATGGGCGTGTCCGGCCAGCCTATAGAGTCGAGGCCTATCATGCGCAGGTCGTCATTCGCCTCGCGCCGAGGCTCTGTATCTGCCTCGCGTCGCGGGTCTATGTCCACTCCCACGAACTCAGTGCCACCTGTGCCACCACCTCCACCCGAGCTACCGCCTACGAAGGCACTACTTTCGTCGACGCATGCTTCGCCAGGGTCCAGCGTGCATGGCGGACCCACCACTCCTGCTCGTCGACCCCCCTTACCCCCTCCGCCTCCTGAGGAGCCGTCCCCATCCCCTCAAACTTCTGTTGGACCCAGGTCAGCTCGGAGACCATCAGTTAGGCGTGCTGCCAAGGCTGGTTCGAGGCCGCCGTCTAGGTCTAGATCCAGGGCAGGAATGCGGGGTGGGAGGCAGGAAAGGACAGAGCAAGAGGCTACTAGCCCTGGCCTGGTCGAGCAACAACGACCTCGACCTACCATAGTGCCTGTAGCCTTGACGCCTTCTCCAGTAGGGTCCGTAGGCCCCAGCTTTGCTGGAATGTCTCCTCGAGTGGGTGGTTCTTTCTTACGTGAGGTTATTACGGCGAACTCACATCTGCCCTCAGACACAAGGTAGATCTCAGACTCCACCCCTGTTCTCAACACACCCGACGTCTCCACCACCTACGTTGGCCCCACCTCCCACTCCTCCTGTCAAACCGTCCACGCCTCCCAGCAAACCACCTACGCCACACAGGGATGCAACACGCCCGGTCCACAAGCCATCTATACCGCATGTAGCCACTCCTCGACCACCGTTACCCACATCCCAAGAACCGCCAACAATAGGCAAACCGGGCTTTGAAGCGTCGACCCATGAGGCATCAGCACCGACTCCGGTACAGGCTGCTCTGTCCCCGACATCCAATGCCACCATGTTGCAAACGCTGGTCCCTGCTGCCCCGGCGCTGCGCCCCACCGTACGCCCTGCCCTGACCGTTCCTTCACTCTCTGTTCAACAAGCGAGTGCACCTGGGCTTACGCCGGCCACGCCGGTCACTCCCCCTGCATCACCGCCGTTTAGATGGGCAAGACTCCAGCCGGTATATGACGGCACAGATGTGGAGGCAGATAAGATAACAGCTACGGAGAAGAAGATCAGGAAGGGCAAGGAGAAGAGTAAGGGTGAAAGTTCCATGGCGAGTAACCAGGCTGCGGATGAACCGGAGCAGACTAAACCAGAGGGGGCGACGGCACAATTACCAGTGGCACTGAACACGAGGCGCGAGCCCGAAAGGCTAGCGGTCGAGGTGGGGCTGCACATGAATAGTAGCGAAGAATCTAGCGCGATCATCTCCGGAGTAGACAGCATCCTAAGGTCGTACGCTGAGCGCACGCCTGGTGTGGACGGCGAGGGTCAACGCGGTCATTTCGATCAAGATCGAGAAGGCACACCGATGCCCGGCGCTGAGGGGCATGATGAAGACAACCAAGCCCCAAATCACGAGGAAGAAGAAGACGAGGACGAAGAGAAGTTTGACGAGTCGTACTTTGCTTCGCTATCGCGGGCTCCTGCTGTAACCCCTGCCTGGACTCCATCGACTGCGCTCGCGCTAGAAACACCACCTACCGTCAAGGCCATGCCTTTGGATTTCGCTTCTGGAGAAAGTGCAGCAACTGCCCATGCGAGCGATTTTCAGCGGCCTTTGTTCAGTACTCCACGACCCGCGGCGAGAACCTTCAAATCCTTACCGATCATGCAGTCACTCCTGGCCGGTGTAGAAGGTACTTACGACGAATCGCAACATAGCGTGAACCGGGCTGGCGGGATAGAAGAGGAGATGGGCCACATCGAGCGATTACGTAGCAGGTCTAAATCGCCACCCGCACTCCCTCGCCGAACAACGTCACTCCCTACGTCCACGAGCCCAGTCGTAATGACGAAGGCTGATTCAACATCCAGACACTCGACCGGGGCCACTACCCAGGAATTTCGCGTACTGATCAGCGTACTCGAACGGTACAAGAGTGAAGGGAATCTGCGTCCTTTACGCTCTCTGATCGGTGCCGAGCTCTCCCGTGCGCGGGAGACGTTTGGGCGCGTTGGAGCGGGATCGTTTAGAGAGTATGTGCATCGCGCAATCACAGCTGGCGTGGTAGACGTCGGTGGGGGGCAGATCCAAGGACAAGAGTGGATCTCGTTGAGCCAACACTGGCAGCAATTTGACTGACTAGGTAGCGTCGGGTTGCTTTTCAATGCGTATGCCTTGTATTATGTTATCCTATTTATTATTTTGCGCGCATGTATGCTCCCTTAATTACAAATTGTAAATATGTTATCCAGAAGATGCATGGCTCAGGTGTTTTTGAGTCAAAAGAAAAGTCTCTAAAGTCCTTACACCCAGGTTTATTCATGGTGTAGGGGAACCAGTTCAACATTTCAAATTGACCGAGCGTCTTTGACCTCGACTATAACCACCACCACGACCGCGAACCTAACAGCCAGAACACAAAACTTACGATAATCTGCCATTTGTTAATTTGTAATGAATTCATACTTGCCTGAACCCGAAATGCGTAGTCAAGATCTAGGGCTGACGGTGGCCTACGAGAAAGCGAAAAGGGTCAGCTTAGGAATAGATTACGAGGAGAGTACTAACGTTCTACGGAGGGCATGAGTTTCAGCCAGTTTCTTAACCTAGATAATTTTTCATGCGATTGCATGCGGTGTAGAATATAGTATCATCGACCACGTACGGTGAATAGGCACCAGCTTATCTATGACCGAATGCCGAATGCCCGGCAGAACAACACAGCGAGAACGCACTACTGGATAAAAGCACCCTTCGACCTTCTCAGATGCACCTTACTCTCTCTGTGGTTGGTTCTCGAGGCGCGTCTCGTCGACAAACTGTCCTTCTGCCCCCCCTCCCATCCTCGTGTCCCCTCCATCGAGGCTCTTCGAAGCGGTACACTCAGGGCGCAGAACTTATATGGCAAATAATCCAATACTACTTCTCCCCCCGACACACGTGTAACTCTCAGTCCGCCTGTTGTTGCCTATTCTGCTACCAACTGAGGACAAAATCCGTGCTCTTTGAGCACATCTGGGGCCAGTCTACTTAGGAATCCATGCGCATACATTGTCTATGTGTGCGGGCAGATGGATGTTATCAAATTTGATGCTTACTAGCGCTGGGACCACCGCCCTAACTTTGAACGTCTCACGAACCCAAGTGCGGCCGCTGCCAAATGACTTCCTTCTATATTCCACCCCCTATGCTTTGACGACCACCGACAACTGCTTTAATATTGCCATACCCCTCCTGTTATCCTCTCCTCAGGCTTCAACAAACATGATTTCTTTCTGAGGCTATCAGAATATATTTCTAGTTTCTGGCATGGCGTGGCTAAAGGTATTGTGCACCTAGTAGCCACCTCATGGGTTAGCGCCAAGGAATTACTCTAATCACGTGATACTCCCTATTCTTGGAGCTTCTGCCAGGCGCCTCTTGAAGCACGCGAGCATTAATTCGTGCATGGTCTTCCAGCAACGTCTGACCCTTTCGCACATCACACACGTCATACCACCCTAGCCCGAATGGCCGCTATCGGCCCGGTGTTCGCATTCCAGTGGACAACATCTCGTCAGCTTGTCTCGTTCCACGCATCTTCGGGGATGCGCAGCGCTCTGGCGAGCCTTCCCCTCTGCTCGAATTTGCTTTCGATTTCCGAATAGCCTCTATTGGTGCCTGTTCTTAACACCCAAAGGAGCTCAGGCTTGTTCGCCAAGGCGGTCTCGATCAGAGAGCCGATCGCACGATGCCATGACCAGCCTCCCAAAGTATCCCAGTACCGTTGATGCGAAGACTGTGTCTAGACTTCCTGCGCACATTCATGACTTGTGTATGCTGGCTAGTGATGCATTTTGGGTAGGAATGATAAGAAATGACGGCCCGGTTCAGGATTATTCCTGGCGTTGCGTGTAAGAACCCATTTCATCAATCATCCAAGAGCTTACTCATAATGATCTCACCCGGGTCGGATGCTTATCCGACACTATCCGGGCTGCTTCGCATAGTGGGTCGCGGCGGATATTTTCGGCGCGCTAAGGTGATCGACCGGATGCAACTTGCGTGCTCAATGTTTTCGATTGCGCAATTGACGCTAATCAAAGACGCAAGCACGAAATATGCTCCAAATTCTACAAAATTTGGTCTCCAAGGCTCTCTCTTTGGTCTATCCGCCCTCTGTGACGCTCTCTGGACCCACCGGCGATCCTCGTTTGACAGGCTCCTCGACATTGGCTCCTCGCTGCGCCAACTTGTGGTCTTGCCCTGGCACATACCTTCCTTGTACGGCCTGATTGCGTGGTGCAAAGAACGAAGCCAGATTGCGTGCTCGACTCTCACCCCTGTTGGGAAGGTACGCCTACGAGTGTGCCTGCCTGAAATCATCTAGCTCACCTATCGCGCCTTCAGTTCGTGATATACTTGGCAGTAGCCATTGTTAAATTTGACAGGAGGCCACATCAACTCCACCACCAGGAAAGCTAGCGGGAAACTACTCGCTTGGCCGGAGTTCGTGCGCCCAAGCCCACGCTACCCATCTCCTCGGCCTGCTCCAGCTATCGGACTCTCGGGTTTGGACGTATCGCCAGAACTCCCATAAAGGACCGTTATTCTTGGTCTTCTGAACCTCAGCGTCTGCTTCCCAGTGCTTTACTCGACCGCTACTCCCATGGCTGCACGCTTCAAGAAGTTTGGCAAGTCCGTCATCGGCTACCCCGAGCATCCTATCCCCCATACTGTATCGACCAAGGATTACTTTCAAAAGGCCAAAGGTATCGATGTCAAAGGCGGCGTATGTATGCTTGCTCGTCGTTGAGGTCCATCATCACTAACGCCTCCTCGTAGGTGGTTGCCTACCTCTTGAGTTTGTTCCCCGTACTCAAATGGGCCACTCGCTACAACATTGGTTGGGCGACCGGAGATCTCATTGCAGGTACGTGTCATGTAGCTAGCCGATTCATCTCGGTACTGACATCGTCAACCAGGTCTCACTGTCGGACTCGTGCTCGTCCCTCAGAGCATGTCCTACGCCAAAATCGCTACCTTGTCCCCTGAATACGGCCTTTATGCGTCTTTCGTTGGAGTGTTTATCTACTGTGTAAGTTCTACGGCTCGCGTCAGCTATGCGCATACTCATTTCAGTGCTACGTCAGTTCTTTGCCACCTCTAAGGATGTCTCCATCGGCCCCGTCGCAGTCATGTCTCTCCAAGTCGCAAACGTCATCAAACACGTTCAAAAGACCCACCCGAACGTCTACACTGGTCCTGAAATCGCAGTCGCTCTTGCCTTCATTTGCGGTTTCATTGTGCTTGCCATTGGTCTGCTCCGAATTGGCCGCATCGTCGAGTTCATCCCGGCACCGGCAGTCAGTGGCTTCATGACTGGCAGTGCTATCAGCATTGTCTCTGGCCAAGTCCCTGGTCTTTTTGGAATTTCTAGCCGATTTGAGTGAGTTCAATGCCTAAAACTCCGATGTCACGGGACTCGATCTAATCAATAATTTATTAGCACTCGCGCATCGACGTACAAAGTGATTATCAATACTCTGAAAAATCTGAAGTACTCGACCAAGGATGCTGCTTTCGGTGTCACCGGCTTGTTCGGTATGTTTATTATTTGTCGTACGCTTGTCAACGATCTAACGCTATAGGCAGCGCTATACTTCATCAAATACTCGCTACTCTACGCGACTAAGCGTGCACCCCGCCGCGAGCGCCTGTTCTTCTTCATCTCGATCCTGCGCAATGCATTCGTGCTCATCATCCTCACGCTCGCTGCCTACTTGTACGCCCACCCGCGCAAGGACGCCAAGGGCAACTATCCTATCTCCATTTTGAAGACCGTTCCCCGTGGTTTCCAGCACGTTGGGCAGCCTCACATCGACGCCAACATCATCTCGGCACTTGGCTCTCAAATTCCAGTATCGACCATCATTCTGCTGCTTGAGCACATTGCGATCTCCAAATGTGAGTTGAGCAACTGGTTAGTTGTGCGACTGCTAGCTGACTGAATGACGACAGCCTTCGGTCGTCTGAATGGATACAAGATTGACCCGAACCAGGAACTCATTGCGATCGGTGTGACCAACACGATTGGAACGTTGTTCTCTGCGTACCCCGCCACTGGTTCGTTCTCTCGCTCGGCGCTGAAGAGCAAATCGGGTGTTCGTACCCCTGCAGCTGGATGGATCACTGGCCTCACCGTGATCGTCGCGCTCTATGGGCTAACGGATGCGTTCTTTTGTAAGTGCAGGTTAGCTCGTGAATCCCAAACTTAAACTAAATCGAATTCACTTGGTAGGGATCCCTAATGCCGGACTCTCCGCAATTATTATCCACGCCGTCGCAGATCTCGTCGCGTCCCCCGCACAAGCCTTTATGTTCTGGAGGGTCGCACCTCTGGAATATATCATCTGGCTCGCTGCCGTTCTCGTCACGATCTTTTCTTCCATCGGTGCGTTCTTCATTCTAACCTTGCCTCGTGTGTTCTGGAATTCACACGTCCAAATTTATAGAGAACGGAATCTACACTTCCATTATCGCCTCGGTCGCGTTGCTTCTCTTCCGTATTGCCGTTCCCAAGGGCCAGTTCTTGGGCCGTGTCACTGTCCATTCGGGGTCTGAGGACAAGTCGTCGCGTGACGTCTATGTGCCGCTATCGATTAACGGAGGCGTAATGAACCCGCACGTCAAGGTCGAGGCGCCCTCGGACGGTGTAATTATCTATCGCTTGGAGGAGTCTATCACGTTCCCGAACTCGTCGAGCGTCAACTCGGCCTTGGTCGACTACGCGAAGGCGCACACGAAGCGCGGTCGCGACATGACGAACGTGCCGCTTAGCCAGCGCCCATGGAACGATCCTGGTCCACGACGGGGCGCGTTGAAGGACGAGGCGGCGGCGGACGATACCAAGCCCATTCTTCGCGCAGTCGTGCTTGACTTTTCGGCGGTGGCTCATATCGATACGACCGGTGTGCAGAACTTGATCGATACGCGCATGGAGCTCGAGCGATGGGCGGACCGACCAATCGAGTTCCATTTTGCGTCGATTCTGTCTCCGTGGATTCGTCGTGGGCTCGTCGCAGGCGGGTTCGGCACTGCCCAGGAGGGTCGCGTCATCCCCCACGAGGTTGCGCCCATCGTCCCGCCTCCTCAGGGTCAATACACAGGCCCGAACGACGAGTACGCGGTGACCTCTACGCCTGCCCAAGGCGGGAAGAACAGCAAGGATTTGGAGAACGATGGAGTTCTACCCGAGACACGCAGCGGGATGAGCTCCACAACCGAATTCGAGGCGCCGATTGTTAGCCGATCGACGCCGTTCTTCCACTTGGACTTGAACTCGGCGGTTAGGGCGGCGCAATCCGCCTGAACGCGCGCCTGGTGTCGAAATTGTTGTTTCTTTCTACAATGTATGCGTTATTGTTTGATTTAGCTAGTTGTTTATCCAATGTTTTTTACGGTTACCACACACCACCCGGAAGCGGGGCGACACCCAGTGGGGACATGGTCAATTGAGCTATTCAAATACACTAGTAAATTGAGGTACTGTCAGCGTGCATATTCTTTGTGTACCACGCGGAATACTGGAGTGTTCGCGTAAAATGTGCGCTTAAGGCGTAAGCTCTACTGCATGAGAGGGGGGGGGGGTTACCTATGATCTCAATTTAGAATCCAACCTGAACACCAACTGCTGCCTCTCTCCCCCGGTTGTGTAGTACATTAAACCTCGTGTTTGGTGAGGAACAGCATATCTCAGTAGCTAGTTCAATCATGCTGGGTTCTATGCGTAAAGGCATCAGCTTTACTACTCTACAGTTCGACCGTTCCACTTCGAGGTGCGTTTACGCCTATTGCGACGTATACTGTTTCGTCGAAATCTTCCTTTTTTCAACACCTTGTTATTGTATATATGTGTGATTTCTAAGCTTCATTGCATCTGGTTGAGGCTTTACAAGCCAAACATCTGAAATCCGTTCTACTTTTAGGTGGTGTACGGTATATTACATTGCATGGCCTATCCATGCGGCGCGTTAGTAGAGCAAGGTTTGAGGTGGGAGAAAGAGTGTGTCCATGGTACAGCGGGAATAAGTGTTACAGCATGTCTCCAGAGAAGCCAAAGTAGGAAAGAGCGCAAAGCGGGACGAGACATGGGTATCGTATTATCGGAGATGTTGAGAGGATGAAGAAGCAGGTGCGATGCTCTGTGACGCAAAGGCCTTTTCGAGTCGGTCAACTTCAGCTCGGAGCGCGTCCACATCCTGCTGGAGAAATTTACAAAACTCGACGGCGCGAAAGAGCATACCACTCTTCCCCTTGCCCATTTTCTTCGCTTTTCCGTTCTTGCCAGAGCCGCGTGCCCGCCCAGGTCGGCCGGTATACCCGAACTACAGCGGGAGCGTCAGTCTATGCGCACCCTAAATCGGTGATGCTCGGAGCCGGACTAACCTCACTGGCCATGGCCGCAGCCTGGGCCTTCCCATGTGGTGACGAGAGGTCAAGAAGTTTGAGCGAGACGTCGCCCGGAGAGAGGAGCATGGCGAGTGTCTCATAACCCTCTTTAATCGCGTTGCGCCGCTTTTGTTCTGACATGATATGGTTCAGACGCTTTTGCGGTTGAGTCAGGAGCGGCTTGGGCGTGCGGCTCGAACTAGACTCGGGTACATCCGGAGGCGAAGTGCGCATTTGAGGCAGCTGTTGTTGCTGTCGCAATCGAGGTTGAGGTTGAGATAGAGAAGGCATGGGAGGAGGCGAAGGCATCGGCGCGTTAAACGGGTGCATCGGCTGCGCCTGGACGGATCCTTGCCGTTGAGCTGTAAACATATATGAGCGCGTGTAGGATATATTATTTTCCGTGCCGAGCTCACCGTCGAGGAAGTATGGATCGACGTTCATCTGTTGGCTTTGAACTGGATTCTGCGAGCCGCCGGCTGGCCCTGATGGGAGTGACGGGTCGAATGGAGGCATGCCTGCGCCAACAGATTCATCGAGGTCCCAATCGAACGCATCTAGAAAGCCAAAGATGTTGCTCTCTTCCTGCGAAGAGAGCAGCGCTGGCGCAGCCATCTGATGGTGTTGGGGGTGTTGTTGTTGGGAATGGTGCGGGTGCTGGGAGTGTTGCGGCTGTTGTGGGTGATGGTACGGGGCAGACTGGTGAGTGCCGGATGCATTCGGATAGTAGAGGGGATAGCGGGAATGCATCGTGTGCAACGGTGGTAATGTGGGTAATGCTGAGGAAGCCTCTGCGGGGGAACTCTCGCCCCGTGCTGCCTCCCGCTCAACTTGTACGCACCGGCTAGCGCACCGCCCGCCATTGCCGATTTCACAGACCCACTTTGCGCCCCTGTCCACGACACCCACGAGTACACCTACGCTCCTGCTCTTTTCTTTCGAAACCAGCGACCCTCTGTGGCTCAGATGAAATTTTTATCAAGATCACGAGAGACCCACACGATTCGTTGATCGAGGAAGGCACCCACCCTACCTTCTCTCCTCGTGCTCTGCTGTCCACATGAAACTGCGCGCTTTGGGCTGGCGAGTGATGGAACAACTGAAACGGCTTTGATGTCTGATTTCTTAAACTCCACTATACTACCTGGACCGGTCGCACACGGAGCACGCTGCGCACTGTCTCGGTTATCCGCCCGATTCCATTACCACCACAACAGGTGCTGTCGATCATCCAACGACGTCAATCCATCACAGGAATTAAAACTAGTTGAGGAACAGGTATCCACATGGTATAGTGTACATTGCGACACACCCAGATGATAAGCAAAGCATAGATACACGCCCAAACACCCTTAGAATTGTACCTCCCCGACATACCCTCCCGACAGCTACCCCAACTACTATCGCTGGAGCGCTCTGATCTGGTTTCGCAATGTAGTGTTTTCGGTCTGCATCGAGTTGAGCTCGTCCAGCAACGCGATTCGTTGCGACTGCTCCGCGCCTCGCACGCGCTCCAACTCCGCCTCTAGCTCCTGCGACTTTTTCTTTAGCTCCGCCGCCTCGGCTTCCAGTTTTGCCCGCGCTGCAACTACAGGCGCCGATGCGTTCGCAGACTCTTCCGCGAGCGTTAACGCCCGAGCGCTCAGCGTCGCATTTGCTTCCGTTAGATGCGCACACACTTCAGCTTGTCGCGCAGCGTCTACTTCGAGCTGTTGCTTGATTTCTATGATTTCCTCATATGCGGCCTGTATCTGTTCAATTTCCTCCAACCTATCGGAAACCATCCCACGATCAGCAACCAAATTCAAAAGCGCACCGCCATACTAATACTCACAATGCAGCCTGCCGACCTGCGAGCGTATTGTTGCGATCTTCGAGCGTCTGCACCTGGTCCTGGTACGTCTTCAAACTAACCGTACTTTCCTGTGCAAGCTTCTGCGCCTTCTCCGCATTCGTCTTTAGCAGCTCATGCGTCGATGCAAACTTGAGCAGCCGCTCGATGATTGCCCTGTCGTCGGCCACGAGCGCCCGGACCTTGGCCGTAAACGCCTCGAGGTTGAACTTGCCAGGTGGTGAAGGGGATAGGAATGGCCCCGAAGGGTCGTACAGCGTGCGCAGGCTTCGGATATCGGCGTCGGAAATCAAGGGCGGGCCAGGCGAGCGCGCGGTGCGTGGCGATCCAAGCATAGAACCACTCGGAGACATCGGGTTCGCGGGCGGGCTTGTGAGCTTCGATGAGCGTGCTTCGGGCGAGGGAAGAATCGCCCAGAGTGAGTTGAGAGCCGTGCGCATGGCCTGAAGTTCCGCTGAGGTGCTCTCCACGGATGCCACGCCCGAGCTTTCTGATCGAGAAAGTTCGACAATACGTTCGGATTGCTCCTGTAGAAACAAATGTCAACGAATGCTCTAGAATGAGTGCGGAAGGTGACCAACCGCGAGCTGTTGCCCGAGTGTGTCGATCTGGCGTAATGAATCGTCATTGTCTTGCCTAGCTTCGTCCAATTGTCGTAAGAGCTTCTCTTTCGCAATCTGCTCGTCACGCAGCTGGTTTTCTACCTCGCGCTTCGCCTTGTCCAAGATCTTCTTCCCCTCGTCCAGGCTTTCCACGTGCGTAGCGATTGCTGCCACCATGTTCGTAACTGAATACCCTGAGGCATCGACCGACCGTTGCTCGGGCTCGCCATCATCCAAAGACGCACGTACGTTCAACCTCTGGGCACGTACAATCCCCCTCAGGGCCTTGCGCGCGGTTTCAAGCTCCTCCTCAATGAGCGCCTGCTCCTCCCTGTTCCCACTCGAGTCCACCCGCCGCTGAAGCTCCTCGAGCTGCATGTCGCGTTCTGCGATATCCCTCAATAACTCCTCGCGCTCTTTATCCCATGCATCATCATCCGCCCGCGAGCGTTCCCTGTCCATCTTCGCCATCTCGCGCCTCAGCTCTGCAACCTGTTCCTCAGCTTGTTGCACCTCCAAGGCGGCCGTTGTCTCTGCTTCAGCCTTTTCCAGCCTCAGCAGCCCCAAATCCCGACCCAGCTCAGCCGCCTTTTTCGCCGCCTGCTTGGCCCCTGCCTCAGCTACTCGCACGCGCTCCTGCATTGCCTCCAGCTCGGCGTTTGACACGGGTCCGCGTGGACTTACGGGTGGCGCTGCGTCCACATGACCCGCGAATAAATGTGCTCCATCGAACTTGCTCAGAGTCGACACGCTCGTAGCGGATGTAGCCGTCGCGGGACTCATCGACGGAAGCGAAAGGTGCGTGCTATTGCTCGCGCCCGAATCGTCCTCGACTCGGCGGAGCGCGGCGCTCAAGACCGCTGCACGGTGTTCGAGGAGCTTGCGCTGGACTTCGGCGGATCGGTCCCTGACGCGCGCATGATCAGCTTGGGCGGCTTCGAGTCTGCGCGTGGCGGCGTCCAGTTGGTCTTGGGTTTGTTTAGAGATGGATTTCGTTTGGGCGTTGAGTGTGGCAAGGGAGCGCGCGGCATCGCGCATCTTGGTTTCGAGCGCGAGTTTTTTGGCGGAGGCTGCGTAACGTGATTGGAGGAGGGTATCTTCCTGTAGATACGCGTTGTATATTTAGCAAACATTAGAGAGGAGTGGTAATAAAGGATGGGATACACACCTTTTTGAGCTCTTCAACTTGCTCCGCACTAAGTATCTCCGCCTCGCGGCTGTCTACGACAGCCTCGCTCGCCAGCAAACTCAACAACAACTCGTCCCGCGTATTCACAGTACCAGCTACTACGCTCCCATTCTTTGACCCTGCGCTTTTGGTATTCACCACCGGCCTCGATGACGGGCCCGCACGAACCATAAGTGGTAACTGCGGCTGCGGTTGGGGCGGGGGCGACAGAACAGCGGCGGCGGAGCTTTTACTCGACGTGCGTGTGGGTCGCTGGCGTACCGTGCTCTCATCCACTACCCCTCCTCCACCCATGCCTCCACCGCCATCGGTGCTTCCTGTCCGCATACGAGCCGGGCTAATCGGGGACTGCATATCGTCTGAACGTCCCGTAAGACTACGCGTAGGCCCACCCGACTGGCTAGATTTGCTTCCTCCGATAGCAAGAGGCGCGACTGCTGGAGGTTCCGCAGCTGGTACTGGTGCTGGTGTCGGGTCCTTAGATCCCCCGCCAAGTCCGCCTCCTAAAAACCGTCTAGCGATCCCGTTCATCGTTTATTTTGAAGAAGTGTCAAGTAGAGAAATCTCAAGGTGCTAAAAAGAGTATAATACGATAGCGAAGGGGGAAGGGGGTATATAGTGTACAGTACAAGAGAGGAGCAAGGAGAAGAAGGTGAATGGGTTTATGAAACAGTAACGGTAGTGATACCCCTTTTGTAATTTAGGCGCTGGAATCGCGTGGCGTTGAACGGCGATGAAAATGCCAAGTTCGGCTTGACCGGTTTGATTCCACTTTATTTTTTGTTCTTTACGGTATTTTATTTCGGTTCCGCGTGGTGGTTGGTTGGGAAAACTTGGCGGACGTTGCAGTTGATACGTGCGTTTCTGATGTACTCAGATATGAGCTGTTCGTCGGGGGTCGTGTTGGAAAGCAAATATGTGGGGGTTGTTCCTTCAAGAATTCGGGGCACACCTGGACAGTCCTATTAGGATCCTGCAGGGGCTTTCCAGATGAGAACTTACCGTGGTAAGCACGGCGGCAGCCGGGTCCAGACATAATAACCACGTCGCCAGAGCGTAAGAGAACAGGGACAGGCTCCGTGTCGCGAGTTGTTCCGCCGATGAGGAAGATTGCCGCCATACCGAGTCTATAAGGCTAATTAGCTGAATGCGTCCTTGGATTTGGGAGAAGACATACGAGATAGACACAAGAGGCGAGGTAGACGATATCTCAGAGCGATCAACGTGAGCCATGAGTGCATCCTAATAGGGACGTTAGGCACCAAAATATAACAAGCACGCATAGAGCCTCACCTTGGGCTGATAAAAGTTGATAATCCCAGCATCAGGCTCTGCACAGAGGTTCAGCGAGGAACTGCCATCAAATGCATGCATACTAACCATATGTATGCTCCCAGATATCCCAGTCCACCCCATCGTCCCAGCTCATGCCATCCGCTGCACCCTCCCATACGTCTTTCCAGTCGATGCTTCGCACTGCGTCTACGCATATGTCCCGGACGTCGTCTGGGAACGGCACTTTCTCCCGCTCAAAGTCATACGACTTGGTTCCCCAGTGATAATTCAGCCCGATATTCGACCATCGCAGCTTGGGTATAAGCGTAGACACAGTTGAAGGCGGGAGTGAAGGTGATGGCATCGGCGCTCGCTTTGGCTGAGACTTAATCTCGGGTAGTGTCGTGAAGGAGCCTGGCATATTATCAACAAGGGCACGCTCTGTATCAGGTGGGTGGAACTCGTCGGGCGACAAGTCCGCCTGCCACTTGTTGTCGACTACAAGGTCGAACTCCGGCTCATTGGCCCTTTTTCTCGAGACCTCTTCCCATGCGTTCCAGAGCCCATCTTTGGGCATGCGATAATGCGCATCAAGGTTGGATTCGTTGGGAGCACGAGCATGGTAGCGTAGAGCTCTGGCGATGAGCAAACGCTGAGCATCGGGGCCGACAAACGCGGGAATGAGCACGAGACCTAGCTATGGATCTCTGTTAGAAGCCCTCGGTGCATTGGATCTACGCTTCGGGCTGACCTGGGATGCTCTCAACGAGGTAGGCGGTATGCGCCGCGCCCGAGCTGTTTGCCCTTAGCGAAATCGGACGCAACGCGGCAGCATCGTGTCTGCCTCTCCACTTGCCCAGGGAGATCTCCGCTTCTCGCAAGGGGTCCAGCGTCGCGAGATCGAGGGCATCAGTAAGATCTGGAGGTGGAAAGCGCGACTTGTATTTTTTCTCTGCACGGCGAAAGGCAGGTATGGAGTCGTCTCTAGTGCCGTGGTCAGCCTTGGATCGCTCAGACCTGCGGTGGTGTCGCAAGGCTTTTTTGTATTCGCGGGAGGAGGTGTCCATTTGGCGGTGTGTGGCGGCGGATGACAAGCGCTCCTGTAATACCAATGGCCTGGGCTGGATTTGTTCACTCCAGTGCAGTTGATTCTGTTTACTGCACCTCGACACTACCCTTGGCTCAAGGCCTGCGCCGCCTAGCTCGCTCAGAACATGAGGTACGACGAGCTCGCTGTCACATGACGTTCGCTCATCCCACGTTCTCCGTCCTCCCACAGCTTCCGCTTTGAGTGGCCTCGATTCAGCGAGAGCTTCCACCGTGATGCCTGCCAGATGCTCGACGCCGCCCTCAACAAGGGCAATAAGCCACCCATCATCGCAGACCGCATCGAAGTCGTAGAGCTCGAAATGGGCAAGCAGGTCCGTCCTTATCGCCCATTCTAATTTTTCCCTGCTCACGAAACAAACTCTCCCAGCCGCCCGAGCTCGAGGTTCGTGATATTGGTGACCTCACCATGGATCAGTTTCGTGGCATATTTAGGCTGAGCTACGCTGGTGACGCACACATCGTACTCCGTACGAAGGTTCAGGTGGGCCGCCTCGTTGCCGACTGGTTATGCCACAACCCCAATTACATCATTCATTCTAGGCTAACCCGCTCAACAACAAAAAGTCCGACATCGACAGTGTACTCGGCGCTTCGCGTGGTATTCTTGCTGCCCACCAACCGCTCGTCGTGCCCATGCTCCTGCGCCTCTCTCATTTCCGGCTCAACGCCTACGTCGTTCTCGTCGTCTCAAAACAAAAAGGCATTACTCTTGTATTCAAAACAGACCCTCTCCAAAATGTGGACGTGAGCAGCACTTTCGACTCCATCGCCGTTATCCAAAAGTACATCCAGCGCGAGATCGAGGGCCAGCTTCGGGAGATGTTCCGCGAAGATCTTCCGGGGATCATTCATAGGCTCAGCCAGCGCTGGCTCGCGGGCAAAGCCAAAGTCGAAACGCCATACACGCAGCAACCACGCGTCCCGCTGCCGAGCCTACCGTCTGTTGCTGAACATGAGCCAACGTCGCCGCCAATGACTTCGTTCTCCCCAGACCGCCCAATCCGGTTCCCTTCCGTCGGCCTGCGGCCGGCACTCTCGACATATTCGCTCCCTACGCCTGCTGGGCTTGCGGCACTACGTCCGAGATTATCGGTCGCGCCATCGATGGCCGGAAGTGGTCGTCGACAGCCTTCTTCATCACTCAACTCTCCCACTACCTCGTCGCTTCCTCCCCTGCCTTCTCCCCTCGACCCTCCAGAACAATCCGCCTCTGCGTTCCCCGAAATCGACAATTTTGATCCTACCTACGGTCTTCGTCCAGAAGGCCTCCCCGCCAAGAGCTCATACAGCGGCTTTGGGCAGCTATACGTACAGAATCGCGGACTTGGCGGCCTTACAGATGAGGAGAGCCAACGCAGCTCTCCACAAGACGCAGACCCCTACGCCGCTGAATGGGAGGACAGCGTACCTGACTCTCCAGAGTACGATGAACCCCCTACCCCACTCGTAGACGCGACCGAATACGAAACCATACCCGCCGTTGGAGGCGGCACGATTACGCGCCCTCGGCCACACGATTCGCACGCCTTGCGCCCCTCAGTAGTTCTTAGTCCCGGCCCGCTCGCATCACCGTTCCAATCCGAGTCCGGGCGGGGACGTAAGCTGGCGTCGAGTTCGGCACAGAGTCCGCTGACGCAATGGGTTGGCCACCAGGAAGCGTTACGTCGGCAAATGGGCCGGGCGATGCCACTGGGACACGACGAGCCTGTAGGGCCACTCGCGTTTCCTTCACGCGCGCCTCTATCGCGGGCGGGATCTCAGCTCCGGTTTGAGCACGATGCTCTTTCAGACACTAGGGGTCGGCGTAGACGGATGGGTGGTGCCGCGTCTTCGCACCTGGGATCGAGTGTACCGACAGCTATGTCGCGCTCGAGCGGCGCGGCGCGGACGATCTCGACCCCACCGTCATCTGAACTTCCGCCTTTGGACGAGGGTGGGTCTGCCGCCGGAGACTTGGGCGGCGGTAGACGGAACCGCCGACGGTCGCTTTCGCCGTCCATGGTGAGCCCTACGTACCCTCGTGAGGTGATGTACTACGATACGCCGGACAACTCTACTGCGGACCTCGAGCGAGAAATTGTCGTTCGGCCTGGGTTGAACACAACCGTAACACAGCTGAGCACGCTGAGCCAGACAAACCACACACTCTCACTTTACACGCCGTCGGTGAAACATGTTACGGTGCGCAGTGTACCGCGTAGGCCGCCGACTAGCATGAACGCCACGCAGCAAGCGGAACGCCAGCCGGTCAAGGCACGCCGCAAACGGACGTACCGGATTGGCAAGTCGGCGAACGCAGCGCCAGCACCTCTTAATGAGGATGACCTCGGGTCCGAGCGCTCATTGTCGATGTCCCGTGGGAGCTCCCAATCCGAGTTTCAGCATTACTTCCGGCACCCGAGTTCCTTGCGGATACCGACCGACGACGAACGGTTTTGACAGCCCACCCACATGCTTCTCGACGACAGCGACGATACAGAAGAAGAAAAAAAAATACAGCTACATTCATTCCATAGACTATTGCTTGCACATGAGTTATTGTTCCTTCGTTTCCTGTTGTACAACAATCCTATCCTACATCGTCCCTCCCACGTGTCTGCGTACGCGTATGTATCCCGACCTCTTTCCCTTGATTCCCGCACGCATGTTTACCGTTGTATGTTTGTCCTCGCTCATCGTTCGTTGATTAGATTTTTCTTTCGTATGTTCAATTCAAGCTTGATTTGCCTCGCTTCATCATTCTGTGTTGATGTTGTGTGGTTTTCACATTTGCATATCGCCTGGCGCTTGCCAATCATCGACGTGTTGGCTCGGGGGCCGACTTGTATTCAGACGCGCGGACGGAGAGTGCCTCAGCAGCCTACGCAACACAAAACACGTACAATAAATAATCTCGCCCACGGGTATCAGGACCAGAGGGATCAGGGTGAGAGGGTAACAGGAGGGTGGGAAGTATGGGTAACAAAAGGAGGGTTATACAGACCTGAACTCGTTTTGCGAGTACATTTTGGTAAGACTCAGAGGTGCGGACGGTGTGACGGGGGACGTTGGTGCGCGCGGGGAGAGGCTCGCGAGTGCGAGGATGTCAAATTGATTCTGCGAGGGTGAGCGTGGGGGCGTTGAGTAGCGCGCTTTGCTTGTTTTGCCTGTTGCGGCGCGCACGTCCATCGTAGTTGTCATGAGCTGTGCCGTATCGGAGATGACGGATGTTGCGGATCGTAGGTCCTCCGGGACGTCTTGCGAAGTACTGATGGATGTGCGCGCAGTGTCGAAGGCGCCTGTACGAGCCGGGGTGAGATATTGTGCTACTAGTGCTCGAATTTCATCGAGTGTGGTATCGCTAAGACCACCCAAGTGGACCGCACTCGGATCTTCGTATTCAGCCACCCACTCGAGAATCTGCACGACGGCGTCCCAGATATCGACAGCTGGCTGAATGTCGTCCTTCCAGGCCGCGCATATAGCCTCAAGCGCGAGCCCAATATCCGTCCCAAACACATCGAGATCCATGTCCCTAGTTGCGAACGCCCGATGAGACGTAAGCAATGCCGGAATAGCCAGCAAGGATGAGAATGGTGAGGCTAGACGACACCCTCGAAATAAGGCGGTCGTCAAAAGGCGCCGTAAAGCCCGCGGCTCATCTGCAGCATACGGAGCGAGTGCAGCAGCAAGGCCAGCTGTAGATGCCGTCGTAGCGTGATGGTCGACCAAAATCTCGAAGCATTGAACTAATGTCGATACAGCTTTCTTGTCTCGCACGAGTAGCTCGGCGGTCTCGTCTCGAAGAATGTCTCGAAGTAGCGTGCCAAGTAGACTAATGGACCGGTCTGCGACGCGGAGCATGACAGCGAGTTTGCCTGTATCCGCGTCCAGTGTAATTCGTCCAACCAGCGCTTTTAGAACATCAACTTCGTTCAACGCAAACCATGCGCCCACCCCGACGCTATTGCCTCCCCTGTCTAGCTCGACCAGGTGCAGCACAAGGGATATCCAATGTCGAGGCGAGAGTACCGCCAGTAACTGCTCTAGCTGAGGCATCACACGCACAACCTCCCGCACCCAAAAGTCCTGCGCAGCTCGCAGCCCGTCATCCGTCGGCGGCAATGGTAACAACAGGTCGAGCAGAACCGCCGTCTGAGACACACTAATATGCATTGAATCCGTTACGACTCCCGTCCACACGCTTAACAGCTGCGATAGTACGTGCTCTGCGCCTGGGTACTCGAATCCGGAGAGGGAGTGGTTGAGTGTAACGAATGTGCGGAGTAGCTGGACACACGTTTCGCGGGCAATGTGGGATTGCTCGACAACGTGCGTTTGGCGTCGGTTTCGGGATAGAATCAGGTCCGAGGATATAAATACGGTTGTCGTTAGGCGGGCCAGAGATCTAGCTGCGAGTGTGGGCAAGTTCGCATAGGGAAGCAGGAGCGAGATGGTCTCTATGACGTTCACAAGCGCCGCCAACAAGTTGGCCATCGCAGGTAAAGTAGCGACGTCGAGCGTGGTTTCAGTCAGGGTGTCCATAAACTGGCTCAGCCTGCGAAGAATCTCAATCTGCGAAAGCATAAACGTCTCGGAAGTTGACTCGTGCGCATCTGAAAATATCGACCAAGGCTCTTCTGGGTTTTCTCGAGCCTGGCGCAAGATTCGCTGACTGGCTAGGCTGACACGTTTTACAGTAACGTCGTCTAACTTTGGAGATTTGAGCACAGAGACTATGACCTCAAGGTGGCCTGATAATTGAGGGGGTTCGGGCGTCGCTGCAACTTCTGGGACGGGCTCCTCAGTCTCGTCAACAGAAATATTCAGCGTCTCCAGTAGCTGCTGTGCATAAAGCCCAGATTTGTGAAGCGGAACATCAACGGTGAGTTCCGATAAGGCTTCGTAAAAGATGGGCATAAGAACGGAGGCCCGAACAATCTGGGAAGCAATCAAACTACGCATCGTTTTGAGAGTCTAAACTACTCACCTCACGAATTCCAGTACACTCAGCCCAGAGTTTCAGTACAGACAGAGCTCGACAGGCAACAGCGTCAGGAGGAAAGCGACTCCACCAGACAACAGAGAGAGCAGCCGATACACCCATATAGACTTTCAAACTCGCACGAAATAAGTCAAGCAATGATACTGAATCAGATAAAAAGTGTTGGGTGCCGAGTATCAAATTATTGTAGTCAGAAAGAACCGGATCGGCCGAGAAGAAATCCACAATATTAGGTTGATTCCACAGGCGCCAAATGATGGTAGGGCCGAAATGCGTTGCAGTCAGCGAGCTACGAAGCCAACGAGACACTTGAGGAATCCTTTCCGCAAGTTCGTCGTCGCTAGTCATAGGATCAAATAGTAGATAGAAATCCCCCCATTGGGAAATACTACTTTCCAGTTGTTCCCAACGCACCATATTTTCGGAGGAGGCCTCTTGGTCTCGGCCACCTAACATGTATTCACGGGTATCAGGCTCATTAAGATACCTGGCAACCAATGGGTGGGAGATCCATCGTTCGATATGTTTAGGTATTTCGTCATCCTCCAACAGTCGCGGATCCGCCAAGTAAGTTACTGTTGATATCCCGTACTTTGGGCAATCAGTTAGTTTGACGTAGTCCATAGGAGTCTTATCAGCGTACCAGAATTGCGGTCACTATGGAATCACTTTGCAAGGAAGCATAGCCTAAAATCTCGAAAAGTAGCTTGCAGGTGTGAGTATCTGGCTGGAAACATGCTCTGTGAGAATCGCTTTCCTGACAAAAATAAGCGTGTTCAACCTACGTTCTCTCCTAAATAGCGCCGTGCGTTAGTTCGGGTTTTCGTCAAAATAAAGCTTCTTACCCAAAGACTCGTTGACCAGCGAAGCAAACTGAGTGGCAGTGCCCTCCTCGATTTCCGGCAAAGGCTTTCTTAGAGCCTGGATAGCTTCTTGCATTAACTCGACAGCATCAAGGATATCGCTTTCCAACAGGCGCTCCACCGGATTGCCACTATTCGCGTCCCACTCGTCAAATGGGCCTTCGGGAGTGATGACATAGCAGAGCATAGAGTGAAGAACATGTCGAAGTGGCGGGTTGGCAGCATTAGCCTCCAGAAGACTCTTGGCTGTCTGAGATGCATCAGCCAGGTTCGCGATATCGATAGAGGGTGGCAAGCTGAGGGTGCTGGTTGGCGGAAGCGCGATCGGAGGTCCTACTACAGTAGGCTGCTCGGTCGGCGAATCAGAGAGCAATTGACCATAGATTGCGATTGTGAGTTTTTCGAAGGCACCTTGGAATATTACTAGCCGACTAGACGCCTATTACGAATCAGTCTAGCTCTTGAGTATTGAGGCGTTGACATACCTGTGGTGTTATCGAAAAGTTCCAGTCCAACATCTCGTCCACATAGTCAAGCTGTGTCGAAAGGAGTGTGTTTGAAGCCTTTGGCTTGGGTTCGGAATCCGTTGGTGACATTAGGGCATTAGAGTACACTTTCAGAGCAAACTGCGAGGGTGACGTTTCCCTGTGTGTAGTATCAGACGCCTGGCGTATGGGGGATATGGGGAAACAACTGCACTCACCCAACACAATTCTCAACATGGCCGAATGCAGGTACCCCTGTGGGTATTATACGAAGCGTTTGAATAATTACAGGAACAGAAAACCTTATAGCTGCTACTCCCGAAGGCCCAGCTGAGAGTGTGCCAAAGTAGGCGAGTGACATGGTAGACCAGAGGCTGTGGAGTTGAACTCAAACATGATTAGACGCCGTAGCCACGTGAGACAATGTGGCACTGCTGTGATGAAATCAAGTCCCTAAACAAAGGGCGCCTTCTGATACGGGAGCGACGATCAACCCGTGATTTCACTCCCTCTTCTCTAATATTCCCACCGTTAATTGGATCATTAGCCCCGAGATAGGCTCGGTCATTTTACTTCTTCGAGGACAAATTATGATATTTCTACTCAGCGATAACTTGAGATAGCTGCAAACCGGAACGCATTCCGACCTCCCAAATCGTTCGATGCTGTGATTGCCAACGAGCAAGACGGCTGCACCGCCCGACGTTGACTCGATGCCACAGGGGGCAGCTCGCAATGGTTACGCGTTCCTGGCTGAGCTGAATGGATGTGCGAGCGCTCTGTCTTTGGGCATTCAACGATTCTCCTGGTTACCAGATCAATACATTCACTGCCTCGGTTCCGTGATGTCGATGTCAGGATTTGGTTGTTAGCCCCCTGTACGTTAATTCAAACCTGCTCTCGTGACGTGCCGAGGCAGGGCACTGCATGGTTCTCATTGACGCCCGACCTCTGTTGTTTGCCCCAGGGACGCAGATAAAAGCTGAACTGACTCGAGAGTCTGAGATCCAAACCAACTATACGCTCCCTCCTTTTCTTCATCTCTCCTCGATGGCGCTCTTCCACACAATACGCCTTGTTTCGTTTGGTAAGTTGAAGTCTAATCAGTGTGGATCATTGTCATGATCTGATGTCTCCCCAGCGACTATACTTTTTTTCTCCCTGATTGTCCTCGGTATTGCTGGACACTGGACCAGTCTCCTGCAAGGTAAGATACAGCTTAGAGCACATTGGCTCATACTGACATCCTTCTTCAAAGGCACTCTATCCACTTTCACCAACTTTTCCGCATTTGCATTGGCGGTCTCAGTTATAACATGGGCCTTCATCGCCCCGCTGTACGTGCAACTCATATGCTATGATCTCCTGGCTCTTGTTAACCCTTGTCTCTCCTTCATACAGTCTCCTCATTGGTATGCTGCGTAAGGGCTCGCTCCTGTCCTGGGTCGGGGTCGAGGCCGGAATCGTCGGCCTGCATTGGGTGCTTTGGTTGTGTGAGTTCTTATAGTTTATTGTATCTTCGCAACTCTCACACCCCCTTTCAACAGCGTCTGCCGCGTACAGCTCGAGTGTCAGCCAGATTGCTATTGTCAACTGCGACTACACCCTTCTGAGTCGTAAGTTATTCTACACATTATACCATTCGCCATTCTTATCTATCGTACCCTAGCCGAAGCAGAAAGCCTCTGCCGCCAAAATCAGGCGCTTCAGGCGTTCTCTTGGCTCAACTGGATCATTCGTAAGTGGCTGCGATGCATATAGCGACTCGCTTTTAATTAGTCATCTAACCGGGTTGAATATTTTAGTCACTATCTACCTCGTGCTGCTGCTCGTGTTCGCGATTAAGGCGCAACACAATGGCCACAGCGTCTGGACCGCTGATGTCAATGACATGGACTCATTCAAGGCTGGCGGTAGCACAAACACAAGCACCAAGCACGAACCGGCATACCAACAGAACAACCAGTACAACCCGTCCATGCAGCAAAACTCCCTGCACCCCAACTCTGCTCAAGTCTAGGTCTATGTTGCTATACCCATTCAAATCGTGTTGTGATTTCTCTGTAGTTGTTGCTTTGTAAATCTGTGGCTTGTCGTTTTTTTTTTGTACCCACCACTCGTGTAACCACACTACGGTTGAACCGTTTTGATGTAAAACTACATATCTTTTGTTCGGGTCGACGACGCCATAGAACCTAAAAGTGTAGTTTTCAGGCCCAGGGGTCGTTTTCTGCTATGTCTCCAGGCCCATGAAACGTTGAAAAGGCATAGACCAATCCTGCTTGGATGATGGTACCCCTCACAACAACAAAAGATCTCGAGTTGCAACACATTTGAAAAGTCGTCGCAATCAATGCCAAACCGGTAAGTTGTGCAGATTGTGCACGATATCGCCCCGAATAGCGCGTATCGTATCGCAGGTGCCTACACATGTTTACCTACCCCCGAGCAAGTGCACGCCAACGTACTCCTAAGGACTTCCGGTCGGGTGCCATGAAGTCTGTTCCCTCGAAGGAACGCGCGTTAATCAATTACTTATCGATCCTACCCTTGATACGATAAATTACAATTATATGCGCCGGTTGATCAAGAAGCTGACATTTGGAAATGATTTTGTACAGTGTTCAGAACAAAAAAAAAGCTACAGTTAGAACCACATTAAATTACAGTATCAAGCTAGGCCCCGGTCTTCGGAAGATCTGTGTTCGAAGAAATGTGTCCCTGGCTGGCTGTACAAAGCCTCTCGATCATCACTCCAGCCAACCTGTCCCGGAATATGAATCTGCATAGATATTTCGGTGGTGCGCTCTTCAGCAATATCGATGCTCCACGCGCTTACGTTGTTGTGTGCGCAGAAACCTCGTAGCCGGAGCAGCCTTTGGGAAAGCGTTTCAGGACCGTGGAGTGTGGACGAAGTGAATTGGCTTACAATCGACAACAAGTACACGATGTGGCCGCGATGAAAAAACTGTATAGTTCGTGGCGTTAGTAAGCTGCTTTAATATTTGGGTCACTACTTACTTGGACAGAAGAGCTGCCGTTTGAGTCTAGCGAGGTAAGATGAAAGGTTAGCATTGTATTGGAACCAAGAAGGCGACTGTATGCGAACCTTTGGTATGGATGTTCCTACAGCGGTCAACCCGACTGATCCTGCAAGCTGTGAGCCAGCTTCCGCGTTAAAAGCGGATAAAACATACCAATGGCCACCTATGCACAAAACAAGACACAAGAGTGAGCTACTTGTTGGAATGTAGGCGGGACCGCACAATCAACAAACCAAAAAATACCAAGCTCCATCTCGCGTTAATAGCGTCAAGATTGGTACGACACCCGACCGACTGAGCTGCCAACTCTGAATCAGGGTTAGCACAAACAAGGTACCTGTACTATCCGTCAATATCTGTGATCGCTAGTTAGATTTCAGAAACTCGCTTTCGTAGGTTAGACCAGATATAAATAAATGCGCCCAGTGCGTGAAGGTACCCGTTGCTGAGGTTGAAACGCAACCAGTGATCAGGCCAGGGACTATACTACAGATTAGCAGAGTGATTGGTAAAGCAAAGAAAGTAAACATACGAGGATTGTCTATGATTTCCAATTGCTAGGGATGGTTTGGTCAAATCAAAGATCGAGGGCGGCGCCTACAGCAGGCAGGTGCTCACCTGAATCGCGTTACCTATGAGAATTGCAGGGGGTAACTGCGAGCTCGCAAAGACTACCAGCAGCGCGGCAAGTATCCGTTTCCTGTAAAATATAGTATTAGAATTCGTACGAACTCATGGTCATAACACTAACCTTCGGCCCCAGATTGTCCAAACACGCACTAGGAGGACGCCTGAAGAAAGGTTCAAACTCATCTTATTGAGTGCAGTTTGGTTTGTGGCGTACACATCATTGTTGAGTAGCAGAAAATTCCGGTTGCTGCCATGACTTTGATTTCAGCTCGACAACTGCAACGCAGTCAGCAAGGTAGCAAGCTTGAACAACGTTGAATTCGTACGTCTAGACAAGCGCCATATCAGCGAGTGTTGCAATGTCAAGTGCGCAAAGGGCTTTATTTTACTTTAGCTGGAAGGTTCGGGTGGAAGGTAACTTGGGATAAGATTCAGTGAGGAGCAGTAGCAGTAATGGGTGAAGCCTACAAGCCAAGTTCATGCTGAGAATGCTTTATTAGATTATTTCTACGAGTCAGGTATGGGAGGCTTACATCAAAACGCAAGGTACGAAATACCTGGTGATAGTGAACAGCACTCGTACAAATGTCCAGCGTGATCCCCAGACATATTGGACCTGATGATAGCAGCGAAGTGGAACGATGAGAACAGTGTTTGACGCCAAACTGGCTGGACCAAAATATGCACCTCCCAATTATATGTTAATACTAACGTTCATGTCTCTCAGCGCTACTCTAACAAGCGTGTTGAATCCTTCTTACACATGTCATATATTAGAAAAGCCAAGGTCGCAACTTGAACAAATGTCTGGTTAGCCTCCGTTTTCACTGAAGTCAACCCCCTACCTATCGTATATTTTGCCACGCTTAAAGACTCCAAGCTCTCTGCCAAAAGTTGAATTGGGTTCACCGGGATTTCTGTAAGTGACAGTTCTTCCCTCTTCTCGATCGTGTGCCCAAGCCAGAGTAGAACAGCAGGCGAAACATTCATAAGGGTAGTTGGAAGACTATAGTCTGGCTAGCACAAGCCAGCTGGAGGAGATAGTGTAGAAAAATAAGTCGGATGGGCGGAGTGAGGGAGAAAGGAAGAAGAACGGAATTAACCAAGTACAAATTGAAGTGTATAGAGTTCGCTTAAGTAAGCTTGGCCGTGGTTCTTAGACCGAGGCTAGAAGTGCCTTGGGAAGCCCTGGGGATGACCCGAGAGCTGACCCGAGCAACTTGGTAGACGTCACCATGTAATACCAGGTCCTGATAACACATTATCTGTGGGCAACCCTGGCGTTTTTCCTGTAGAATAAAAACAATGCAAAAAGAAAAAACTTCCTGGGTATTTACGGGTTCGTAGTAGGCGGTTGAAACTAGTCCGAAAGGGATGATTGCCCGCGAATGCATCGATGTTGTAGGTTCCGGGACTTTTGAAGAATTCTCAGACAGCGATCGCTTCAGTCGATTCTAGGAAAGATTACAACGTTAGTCCAAAGACCGAACGAACCCCTCTGTGTGAGTTTTGCCAAAAGCATTTGTAAAAGATGACAGCAGGCGACTGAAGTGCCGCATATATGCACCCATGACGGAGAGCTGGGGCCAGGTCAAGAATATTTGAATAAAATCACTAGATTCATAGGTGGTGTTTTGAGTACACGAAGTCCAGTCTTTACATCGCCTCTCGTTTCCGGGGCGTCGAACGCAGGATGGTATCAACCCTGAAAGGACGGAGGGGTCAGTTATGCATAGGTCTATAACAGTTCATAACAGATGGGGGTGTATCCAGCATCTCGATACATACCTAAGGATCATCTCTGCCGCCTCGCTCGCGCTGTTTACTACCTGGCGTTTGAGCTTGTAGCTCTCGGTAACCCCAAGCTCGTGCATAGATCCAATAGTCGCTGCGTTCATGTCTATATGAGCGGGGATGATGTAAATTTAAAGAATAGTCCATAATCGAATAGTTAATGTTGGGCGGGTACTTACCAAGCCCAGACTCGCTCTTCCCCGCATGATGCGCAGCCCTCAGACGCGCGACAAGATCTGATGAATCGTACCCTGCGTTATCAGCGAGAATTGTTGGAATCTAGGAATAGTATACGTTCGTCAGGCGCTGATGCAGTGAGCGGATGGTAAGCTGCTGCAACTCACTTGTCTCAAGGCTTTCCCAAACGCCTCCACGGCAATCGCTTTCTTGCCCTCAATCTTCTTCGCCTCTTCATCCACAGCGCAGCTCATAAGCATCTCCGCGCACCCGCCTCCAAGAACAATCCTCGTCTCTTTCACGGTTTGAGAAAGGACACTGAGGGCGTCGTGTAACGACCGCTCCGCCTCGTCAACCATTTGTGAGGTCGAACCACGGAGGACAACGGTGCATGCCTGGCCAGCAGCGACACCAGAAAATTTGATCAACTAGAAATCGAGCGCCAATGAGTTGGGAAAAGGCTAAGGGTTATCAGAAAGCAAACCTACCTTGTCTTCGCCAATCATAATCTCTTCAATCACGTCACATTTCCCCAACTTAACAAGCTCAGGCCTCTCGAAAGTGCTCGCAATCTCTCCACCAGTAACGAGACTCAACCTCTCCACTCCCTCGAAATCCGCATGTTCAATTACCATAATTCCTGCTTCCGTCAATAGCGATTCGGGGTAGTTGTAAATCAACTGCCGGTTCACGAACACGTTGATTCCATGCGCAGCAATTGCTTGCACTTTTGCCTTCATCTTGTCACGTTCTGCGCGCTCGAGCTCCGCAAGTTTGCCAGTGCTATCGACTTTGACCCGAGCGCCGAAGATTTTGATCTTGTCAGTATCCATTGCTAACCAAGAGGCAATATGCGATCAGTAAGACGAGCATGGATCCAGTCATTAAGACGTACAGGTATTGGCAATAAGTATTTTCGCATTCTCGAGACGCTTAGGGCTGTTGACAGCAAGTGACTTATTCAGGATGAAGCCTGCGCGTGTGATGTTAGGCATAGGGTTAAGGTAAGTATAAATTCCAAGAGCGCCGCACCTTCGTCAAGGTAAGAGTCAGTCAGCTTTCCGCCAAGCTTCTTAATTATTTGGATGTGTTCCAAGTCCGTTGACCCCTAAACGGCATTTCTGAGATGGAATCGTGTAACGCAACTACGCCTAAACATACCTTAAGCCTGAGCACAGCATCTACAGCCAGATTGGCAAAGTAGTTCTTGTCTTGAGACAAGACCTTGGATGAAAGGGTCGTTCTCGCAATATTGAACAAATCAGCGCGGAACTTTTCAGGATCAGCACTAAGCGTTGCCAGCATTTAGTTCTATAACTCCAAATGACCACTTTCGACTTACCCGTTGTCTACTGCAGAACCTTCAAGAGCCTTCAATGCTGCGGCACTGGCTATTCTGTAGCCTTCAATGATCGTCTGCGGGTGTATCTTGGCCATGACGAGTTTTTCCGCTTCCCGTAGTAGCTCAGACGCAAGCACACACACGCTAGTTGTGCCATCACCAATTTCGTCGTCCTGGACCTTGGAAATATTGACAAGGATTTTGGCGGCGGCGTTGTCCAGTTGAATGGATTTAAGAATGGTGGCACCGTCGTTCGTAACGTTGACCTCGCCGGTTGACCCGGACTGAAGAATTTTGTTCATGCCTTTGGGCCCAAGAGTGGACTTGACCACATCTCCGATGGCCATCGCACCCACAAAAGACGAGAGACGAGCGGTCTCAGCGCGCTCTTCCGTTGCCTATATACACATAAGTAATATTAGGGCGCGTGAATATCAGACCTACCTCTTCGCCAAAGATATTCATGGTGGATGAGGGATAGAGACGCGGATCGAAAAGTACGACGCGTCGGAAAGGGTTCAAATTACATACGAAATTACGCCTAGCGCTAGGATCACGTGGAGAAATCTCACGGTCCTTCTTGTTTTATCAACCAAGCTCGAGTTAAGAGGTTGTCCGGGTTGGTGTTTGCCTTGCCTGTGTTTCTATCAGAATCAGCTATTTGAACTCGATAAAGCGGCGGCATAGGCTCTATCGACATCAGCGTCTCGATATCCTAGGTGTGAATTCACATGTTCTCCTCAAATGTGCCCAAACTAACTAGAGCATTTGAAGCTCCTACTCAAAATGAGCAATCGCTCCCTCACCACATCGCGAATCACCAAGGATTTTAGGCACCTTGTCATCGGCCCTACTTTCCGTCAGCGGAGCCGCATTCCTACTAAGCTTACTACATCCCCCAATTATCCCAAACCAAGCGATCGAATTAAATATTGGAACGTTGTACCAGGCGATTTTGTGCGCATCGTTCGTGGTGCAAATGCCGATGGTGAGAAACGTGAAGTTTTAAGTGTCGATAAGACAAGGAACTTGGTCAATGTCAAGGGTATTACAGTGAGTTTTTCGAGCCATCCTATCGAGTTCGAACCTGACATATTGTTCGCTATCTTTCTGAATTGACAGAGATCGCGAGGACAGGGAGACACCGAATCACGGGTTGCTCAATCTATTCACTATTCCAATCTCCAGCTTTTTGTTGGGGAATACGAGTTCCCTGCCCAAGATGGAGAAAAGCCAAAAACTGTGGAGTACGTGAACCCGTTCTTCCCTATTGTCATTTTTTATTGACCCAGCAAATGTAGTGTCTACGCAACTCGCCTCTCTACTTCAACTCCTTCCTACATTCCCGCTGCACGTCGCTGGATATGGAATCGTTACGCGGCAAGTACGAGCCCAGAACTTCCCACCCCTGAAGGTGTCGCTCCTCGAAAGAATCGAATCAAGATTGCGTGGCCAACTATTGTGAGACGTATCTTGCCTTCTGTTGGTACGTATTTGATAGCATACACCCCGAGCTACACCTTATTTTGTCTGGCTATATTCGTTACCCCCATTCGCAGAGTTTGACCACGATACTCCCGCCAGCGCAGTGAAGGAAATCACCTGGGTACCTTCGAATCTATCTCAGTCTTCCCAATTCCCTCCCTATTTCCACATTCCAGCCCCAACTTCACTTCAGCGTATCTCTCCGGAGCAAAAAGAGCTTGCAGCACGAGCAACATCCGTACAAGATGCCTACATTAGGGGAGTATACGATCCAAGCGTGCCCATGGAACAATACTTGGCAAGAGAGCTCTCTAATCCACATTCACGAGCAAAGAAACAAGAGAGGTGGCAGCAAGCTCGAGAAGATCAGGATCGGCTTCGTGTACAGTTCATGAAGGCAGCCAAGGCAGCCCGGTTTACTGGCGGTAGGTCGTTACACTGCATCTATATTTCACGCCATAACATGCAAATGCTTAGACTCCGCCACCACGATTGGCCTCGGCCTGACGAAAACTCAAGCAGCACGAGAGGGTACCTTTTTGTTTGAGGCACACGTACGGGAAACCGATATAGCACGTCGAGCAGAACGAGCGGCGCAACGCGGAGCGGACGAAAAACTCGCAAGGAAGAAAGCGAGGAAGGCGCGCAAGGCTTCGAAGAAGGAAAAGGCTCTAAGGGAGCTAACGTTGGAACCTGCGGTCAACCAGGTCCTCCCTCGGGTGGCTTAATGATTTGTATCTTTATCGAGAAAATATGAAGCTAGTTTTGTATCTGCGGGTAGTCAATGAACCAACTAAAATGTGATATGTAAGTACATGCAGTTTAGGTCGCTCTCTGTTCATCCTAAGAATGGATTGCAGGCACACACCACCCTCCTCACTGCAAAGCTCGCTATACTTCCTGTCACCAGTCCTCCAACCAAACTGAATTGTGCTACTGCCGCAGCTGTATCAACTTGCTCGGTCCGTATGCGCCCGTTGTGTTCTGTTGACGATGCAGCCATCATGCATAAACTGCAACAGTGCCCGTTGGTTATACCCAGAAGAGCAACCAAGGCAAAGAACGCTAGGTCCGAGTTGATTAGTGGTGTGTCTGTTCCACTGCCGATGCCGATGAGTTCGCCTCCAGGTGCGCGGACGTTGCACATCAATAGCAGCGGAATGAGGAGCAGTCGTGCAACGGAGTAAATCCCAAGTTGGCGACGGCCCCACATGCGTACTGCGGGGTACGCGCAGCTGGATCGCCCAATGTAGTCTCCGACATTGAAGACAAGAAAATGAAATGCCGTGAATAAGGCTGGAGTAAGTATGTCGGTGGGTGATGGAGACGTCGGAGCAACATAAGCTGTGATTGGAGGGAAGACAGACTAAGAAAGAAACCGTCAAACATTATGTTGACAAGTCTTTGGGGGAGATAGCTCACCAGAGTGACGGCAAAGCAGAAGCCAACAGCCAGATTGTAGGATTTATTAATCTTGGCAACTTCCCAGATACTCACTCGATCCTTGACCTGAGGGACCTCCACCCCAAAATCATCCACGGGCGACAATATGTTTCTATGTTCCTCCTGATCTGTCCCGTTGTCGTCGCTATACTCTGGCCGGTCGGGCTCTTCCACAAGCAGCACATTCCCGGCTTCCCATTGTTTTACAACGTCTGTGTACTCCGGTGTACGTAGCAGTAGGGAGTGTACGATTAGACTCAGGAGGACAAATATGGTCGATAATCCAAAAAATGCTGCAGCCGGTCCAACCTGGGCGTTTACTGTTTGCCTTTCAGGTTTCGAGTCCGCGACCGAGGAAAAGAATGCACCAAGGAATTGAAGTGCACTGACTATGACGCCAACAGCTGCCTGGCCAGCAAAGCACGCTTGCATAGCACCTGGGCCAAACAACGCGGCCAGCGCAACAACTGTTGTGTTCAATACGCTTGCACCCAGTGCAAGAAGCGCATCGATAATCATGATAAAAACAAAGTAGGATGTTCCAGAGGCACCAGAGACAGTCGACAAAGTGAGAACGAAGAACAGCAAGGCGAGAACCGTTGACGAGGCGCGGATTCGGTACGTCTTTGACGCTGTGGCGGCAGTCGCAGTTGTGTATATGAGCATCAAGAAATTAACGACCTGATAGCTAATGCTGAGGTATGAGCTAAATGCCGGCTTAAGAGGAGAATCGGCTAATCGAGACAAAAAATATGGAGTCGCGGTGATCATCCCTGTACTGGGTGTTAGTTCAATCACCCCCATGAAGACAGCATAACACCTCACCGTTCCAGGGCAACAAAAAAGATGCTCCAAGTATAATAAACATCATTTGAATCGGCTTTCGAGTATGAGGATCGCGAGGAGGTGGTAGTGTCAAAGAACGCGATAGACCAGACGCATGTGAACGCGCGAGAGACATCTGAGACTGAGCGAGCGGGTCATAGTCGTTCTCATCATTATTAGTTGGAGAGTAAAGTCGTTGTTGTTCTTCAGGCTCAGCTGTTGAGCGTCGTCGAGGCCGGATGGACATGTTGTGATGAGGTGGCAGCTAACAAGCCCCAACTCGGGCGCGATGAACGGCGAAAGCGAAGCCAAACCCTAAAATGGCAATAGGATACATCCACTTCCACCAAGCGCCGAGCACCGTAAATGGCAACGGAATTGCTGTGTCATAGCGTACGTTCCATGCATAAAATTGGGGGCATATCGCATACACAAGGGAGGATACCAAACGAGGATAATACAGGTGGCCATGGTCGGGCCAGATGCAGGAAAAGAACACAAAGACAAGTAATTTAAACCTTGAAACCCCTGGACTTTCTGCGTCCACGAGCCCGCTCGAACTAAAAAAAAGTATACCGTTAGATAATGAGCATCCTGAATGAGTAAGTTCACTGACTTTGCGGCCCTTGGAGATAGTGTAGGGCTTCTTGTTTTTGTGAGGGCCTAATTGAGCCAGTTAATACCAACCACCCGGCCAATTAAGTCTCTCAACTCACCCATCCCGAAATGCTTCACAGACTCGCGAGTGTTGCGCTTTCCGCGCAGAATAATGGTGTTAGCGCCGGTAGGCGCACGAAGAGCGAGCTGGTCTAGTGTGAGAACCTCTCCTCCTGCATTTAGAATGCGCTCGCGGGCAGCACGAGTGAAGCGTAGGGCGGCAACGGAAAGTTTGGGCACGGTTAAGAGCCTGTTGTCATCCGTGACAGTCGCGACAGTAACCACAATTTTGCCTGCTGCATCGGGGTAGCTGGAGACCTCCTTGGTGATGCGGGAAAGGGAGATAGGAGGCTTGTTGATCTTGGAGAGGAACAAGCGGCGCAGGATGACCTAGAATTAGTGAGGAAGTAAGTAAGCCTGCATTTGCGCTATGCACTGTATCCCAACCTTGTTAAACTTAGCATCGGTGCGGCGGGCAAGGAAGCGGTAAAGCTAATTGGTACTGCGTTTAGCTATGCCATTATATTCGAAAGATCCAGATAAACCTAACACACCTTCACCAAGAGGAGCAGGTAAGGATCCTCGCTCTTGGGCGCGGTCCTGTTGCCCTTCTTGATGTGATGACGGTCGAGGTCAATACCCTAGTGAAGCGCATTAGTGCCAGAATAATAAGTAATACGACAACATTATCACCATTTTGGTTGGCGGTCTTGAGGGTGCTTGCGGTGTCGGCGGGGTATGGAATTGCTTCCGGATGATCTCCCGGACTCAGAACTGGTGCTGCCCAGAACCGTTACAGCCAGCATGTTTAGTTAAGCTTCAGGGGCGGGTTAGTGGTCGTGTGGCGATTGAACTTAGCGCCCAGTTGCTTCCAACTCCCTCCACCATAATCGAAGTTATACTTTTTCAAAATGATGGTTAGCGCACTTCGTTCCATTTATTGTTCAATGAGTCTAATATGGCCTTCATAGTTCGATAACAATCCCCCACCAGCTGCAGATCCATACGCGGATACACCTTACAACCCTCCGCCAGTCAGGCCCGACTCCCGCAACGGGGGTGCAGTATCGCACCGTGGACGCTCGCGCAGCCGTAGCCCTGTCTCGCGCAATCGTAGCCCTCTCAGGCAGTCGCCACCGCCGCGAAGGCGCTCTCCTCCTCCACGTCCTCGTGGAGTACCAGTACGTTAAGCGCTTGTCAAAAAACTCTCCTGGCGCTAACACATCTCGCTTTCTAGAGCTCAACCCCCTGTGCAGTGCTGGGAGTATTTGGCCTTAGCATTCGTACTCAAGAACGTGATCTGGATGAGGAGTTTGGCAGGTTTGGACGCGTCGAGAAGGTTACGATTGTGTATGACCAGCGGGTAGGTTGTGTTACTTGGACAATGGGGTTCCATCGCTGACGTCATCTCTCAGTCCGACCGCTCTCGAGGTTTTGGATTTATCAAAATGAGCACCGTTGAAGAAGCTACTCGTTGTGTTAATGAACTAAACGGACTAGTAAGTGTTCATGACCTCGAGATGTAGTCTATGCCTAATCTGGTCAACATAGGATTTGAATGGCAGGCGAATTCGCGTCGATTATTCAACAACGGAGCGCCCTCACGCACCGACTCCTGGTGAATACATGGGCCATCGCCGTCCTGAGTATGACGAACGCTCACACGGTAGTGGCCGTCGATACGAGCGCGCGTCTTACGACCGTGACGGCTATGGTCGCGATCGTGAATCAGGCCGCGATCGTGGTACGCGGGAAGGCCGCGATTGGCGGGACCGCGACTCCGGACGTGACCGAGGCGACCGAGAGCACCGTGATCGTGACTATCGTGACCGCGAGCGCGACCGTCGCTCCCCTCGACGATCACCCTCCCCTCCCCGCCGAAAGCGTAGCTACAGCCGCTCTCCTCCCCGTGGTACTGGATCTAGCCCCACGCGCCGTGATGATGCTCCGCCGCCCCGCCGCGAGGCCGATAGCGGCCGAAATTGGTAAGCTCGACGCATAGCAGTGAGATAGTCGTCGCGGTCTTTGGAGCTGTCTTCTGCGTGGGCCATTTTTTGGACTATTGCCTCCTCAAAGCAAAGCAAATTTCTAATTTTCCCGGTTTCAAAACGTATTTTCTTCTATGTTGGCGTCGAGTCGACGAACGGTGTTGGTTCATGTCAAGTTCCTCAATGATCCCGCTGTACTTTTGGCCGCTTCAGCGCCTGCAATTTACAAGACCGTCTCCTCAAGTGCGATGCCATGCAAACGCAAGGCAAACAAATCAGAACAATCAAAGCCAATCCCAATGGATACTCGAGGCTCGGAGGGGGGAACATATATCTCCCCCACATGATGGTGAGTGCAGCGTGTTGTACCAATTTTGACTCAAGTTTGGCAGTTAGCCACGGGTCTTTCCCCGTTTGGTTCGTCTGTAACTTCATGTATTCAATTGTGGCAATGCGCTAGTATACTATGTTCGTTCGTAATCGAGAGTCTTCACGAACTAAGAAAATATTTACACCAACGAAGAGCTGACCTCAGCTATGATCGGCGCTCACGTGATGATAATTTTATTGCACTTGAGCCTTGTCTTTCCCCTCATCTATAATGCCAAGCGCTGCCTCCAGCCCATCGTCCTCTTCTTCAGGATTCGATACCTTGCAGCGCGAGGATGCTTTCCGGAACCCTTCAAAAACAGGAAATGAAGTGCCCATCCTCCAAGAGCTCGTAGCGCCTCACATTGAATCTTTTAATGCTCTATTCGACGATTCGAACCTGACGTTAGAAGATGGCGACGGCAAAGGCTTATTATCATTGTCTATCAAAGATATAGGCTCTAAAGTTGTCTTTGACGGTGCCGGTACAGCTGGGGAGGCGAGTGGGGCAACAGGTTGGGGTAACCGCTTGTCGAGTACGTTTCTTCCCAATGATTTACGGTTCACCTTTGCTCAAGCATGGAACAGTACGAATAAGCGATATTGCTGTTGGGCGGCCTATGGTATCTGACAAGGACAGGAATGTGGTAGAGCGGCAGGTCTATCCCTCAGAGGTAAGCCATCCAAGCTAGTTGATAGTTCGCGGCATCTCATTTATGTCTAGGCTCGAGAACGCTTGACCACTTATCGGGGGAAACTGACGGTCAAGTTAGCTTGGTCAGTGAATGGTGGGCCCGAGCATGTGGAATCTCGGGATTGTGGCCTACTCCCTGTTATGGTGCGGGTATGTCGTTTTAATTTATGTTTTTCAAAGCTATGAACTCACATGCCTTGAAGTCAAGTCGATGCAACCTGAGAGGGTTCAGCTCTGCTCAACTCGTTCGCAAGCACGAGGAACCAGAGGAATTCGGCGGCTACTTTGTAATAAACGGCAATGAACGACTCATTCGCTACCTTATCCTTCCTCGGCGCAACCATGTCATATCTATCATCCGAAACTCTTTCACGAACAGAGGTCCTTCTTTTACACCCTACGGAGTTGCCATTCGATGCGTTCGCCCAGACCAAACGTCGGTCACCAATTCTCTCAACTATCTTTCGAACGGTTCCGCCATGCTAAGATTTAGCTGGAGGAAGCAGGAGTACATGATCCCCGTGATGCTCATCCTAAAAGCTCTCGTCAGTGCGTCGGACCGTGAAATCTTCGAGGGCGTAATTATGAAAGACTATGACAACACGTTCTTAACGGACCGAATGGAACTGCTATTGAGGAGTTTCAAAGCCTTTAATCTGCACACTGGAGATCAATGCTTGGAATATATTGGAGACAAGTTTCGCGTCGTTCTTGGACAACCAGAAGACCACGACAACATGACACTCGGGCATTGGCTAATCGAGAAGATCGTATTGGTGCACCTCGAATCCCCCCGAGACAAATTCCGGATGCTGTTGTACGTGTCGTTGCTCATTTATGTCGAGATAATAGCTAAAGAGGTATTAGGTTCATGCTGCGGAAACTCTTCGCGCTAGTCTCTGGCGAGTGTGCTGCAGATAACCCCGATTCTCCCCAACACCAAGAAGTTCTACTTCCTGGTTTCCTGTACGGCATGATCATCAAGGAGCGTCTGGACGAAGCTTTGAATCAAATCCGGGCTCAAATCGCTCAAGATGTCCGTCGTAAAGTGGCGACAGTGGACTTTATGGACAGTACGTCCTCGACGGCACTTGTCATTTACCCCCACCTAATATGATTGAACTATAACAGACAGATATATCAACAAAGTCATTCTGCGTACGAACTTTGATGTTGGAGCCCGGATGTCCAACTTCTTGGCCACTGGCAACTTGGTGTCACCGACTGGACTCGACCTTCAACAAGCCTCCGGGTTTACGATCGTCGCTGAAAAGCTAAACTGGTATCGTTATATCAGTCACTTTAGGTGCATACATCGAGGTGCTTTCTTCGCGGAGTTGAAAACAACGACAGTCCGAAAGCTGCTTCCAGAGGCATGGGGTAAGCTATCTTCCGTTTAAGCTGGGGCGGTTTCTTACGCTTTGGCATAGGCTTCTTATGTCCCGTACATACCCCTGACGGTTCTCCCTGCGGCCTGCTCAATCATCTTTCTCGATCCTGCCGAATTGTCACTCGCGAGCTCGATACTCGAACTATCCCTACCCTCCTCTCCTCGCTTGGTATGACACAACCTTTTTCACCCACCGTATCTGGCAAAGCCAATATATGCGTCCAGCTCGACGGACAAATCATTGGTTGGGCTTCCCCCGCGCTCGCCAAACGCATGGCAGCAGCTCTGCGAGTATGGAAAACGGAAGGAATTAATAAGATACCATTAGATTTGGAAATTGGTTACGTCCCACCTTCGAATGGCGGGCAATACCCTGGGTTGTATCTTTTTGCGTCTCGAGCACGTATGATGCGTCCTGTTAGGTATCTTGCCAACGGTCGAGACGACTCGATTGGATCCTTTGAACAGGTTTACATGGAGGTGGCTATTCGCCCAGAGGAGGTGGAGGAGTCTGTGTCGACGCACGTGGAAATTGAACCGACGAACTTCATGTCGATTTTAGCCAACTTAACACCGTTCTCTGATTTTAATCAGGTTAGTGTCAGTATGGATTTGGCTAGACGTTTACTAAACAATTATCTGTACAGAGTCCCCGTAACATCTACCAATGTCAGGTACGTGTCTGAAACTAGTTAAGATTTGCTATTGCTCATTCCAGGATACGCGCAATCCATAGATGGGTAAACAATCGATGGGCACACCGGCGACCGCACTACGACATCGAACAGACAACAAGTTATACAGGTTGCAGAGTGGACAAACGCCCGTCGTCCGACCCGTCCTTCACAACAAGTATGGCATGGACTCCTTCCCGAATGGTACCAATGCGGTAGTAGCTGTCATCTCCTACACGGGTTACGACATGGAAGACGCAATGATCTTGAACAAGTCTGCGCACGAACGAGGGTTCGGCTATGGGACTATTTATAAGTCCACCATAATCGATCTTCAAGACATGAAGGGAGCTACAAGATCCACCACTGCGCCTACGCTTCATTTCGGCCTGGGACGAGATGTAAAGGTGCAAGACGACAGGAAGGATGTTGTGGACGACGACGGCTTCCCCTTCAAAAACGTGAAGATCCAGCCTGGCGGAGTTATTGCGGCATACGTTGATGACACTACGGGTCGTACCTGTTGGGTCAAGTACAAGGGCGACGAAGCGGCTTACGTTGAAGAAGTTCGAATATTAGGTTAGATTTTGCACAACTGTGTATTGAGTTGGGATGGCTGACATACGGTCTGCCAACGCAGGCAACGATTTGGGTGATTCCGAGGCGCAAAAGATCCAGATAACGTTACGGATCACTCGTTCCCCAGTCATCGGCGACAAGTTCTCATCGCGGCACGGACAGAAGGGTGTATGCTCCCAGAAATGGCCGGCGATCGACATGCCGTTCACGGAAAGCGGAATGCAGCCTGACGTTATTATCAACCCGCACGCATTCCCATCTCGTATGACAATCGGCATGTTTGTTGAGAGTATGGCCGGCAAAGCTGGAGCAATGCACGGGCTCGCGCAAGACGCAACTCCGTTCAAGTACGTTTAATTACTTATTGTTGCTTGTCGATAGTACTCAGCGTATGTACTGTAGGTTCAACGAAGAGGACACGGCCGTTTCGTACTTTGGTGACCAACTCAACGCGGCCGGGTACAACTACTACGGAAATGAGCCCATGTACTCTGGTATCACTGGCCAGGAGTTCGCTGCAGACATCTACATCGGCGTTGTATATTACCAGCGGCTGCGGCACATGGTGGACGATAAATTCCAAGTACGAACGACTGGTCCCGTGGACCCCGTAACGCGACAGCCAGTGAAGGTGAGTCCGGGATCTTTGGTGCCTCACTTGATTTGGTTTATTTATTCGCCGGTAGGGACGAAAACGAGCTGGAGGTATCCGTTTCGGTGAAATGGAGCGCGACGCGCTCATCGCCCATGGCACTTCATTCCTGCTGCAAGACCGGTTGATGAACTGCTCGGACTACTCTACAGCCTGGGTATGCAGAACCTGCGGTAGCCTTATTACCCTTGGGTATGACGACCTCAGCTTGGGCGAGACGGTTATGGGCAAGGGATCATCAAATCCAACGGGCCCATCAGGCGAGTATTGTCGCGTTTGCCGTGCGGAAGCCGAAGAGGAGGAAGAGCGTGCGAGGTCGGGAATGCAAAACGGCGGCCTACCGAAGCGACCTTCGCCTCACGAGGTTAGAGTTGCGCTACCCAACAACAACGTGCTTGGAAGGAGCTCTAAGGGCGGGGATATGGATGTTATCGCAATCCCGTTCGTCTTCCGATACCTTTGCGCAGAGCTTGCCGCGATGGGTATTGCAGTATCTGTTGAAGTTGGCCAGTGATCTACTAGTTATTTTTAATTTCTTGAAACACAATCCAAAATTACTATAGATCGTACACCAGGTACAATACATCTGGTTAGGGCATTCCAAAAAAGATCGAATGGGAAAAACGGCTGTATGTTAACGAGAACTAGAAGCTATCAAACAAGCAGTACTGTCATATATATACGGATCTACACAATACCAAAACTGACTATCCTAAAAGAAAGGTATCTATGTAATGAACGACTGAGCTAATGTAAAAGAGAGTCAAGAAAATGACAAGAAAACCGACACAATTCATTCAGACGAACGAACAGACGCAACCCTAGCATCGTGCAGCTTTGCTTGTGAATCCTTCGGCGTAAGGGGCCACTGACGATCAGAACGCATTGAACCTTCCCCCAGCAACATATCGACAGCCATAGCTTCGTCGCCATAGTCAAAGTCCGAGTCAGCCGCCGACAGAGGCGGGACGGCTGACGGCTCAGGAACATGTCGCCCCAGACCCCACTGACCGAGGACAAGATCAAGAAGCACGCGGCATTCATCGGCGGTGGTGGCATGCGCAAACGCTGCTCGAAGCTCAGCAGCCTGGCTCGCGGTCATACCCCCCAGCGGAGCTGAGGGAGACGCTACTCTGCTCAGTTCGGTTGGAGCATCCTCATTCGCTGTTGTCCTCGCCGCAGTCGAAGGGCGCGACCCCGTCTTTTCTGGTCGACGGCGCTCTGGCCTTGGCTCTGGGGCCTTAGCTACAGGCTCGGGAGCGATTTGCAAGCCATACTCAGTGGTATCCGTATGCGACGGGTTATGAATCACAGGATCGGGGTGTAACCTAGGAACGGGGACGCGTCTCAAGGAAGCTGATTTGCTAGACAGTGGTGAAGCGGAGGGAGCCGGATCGCCTTGCCGGGGTCGCGACGCTCCATAGACATCGAACTCGGCCCGCTGTGGTGACAACAGCAGCTTCGACTGCTCCTTTGCCTGGACAGGCTCGGGCGAGCGAGAAATCGGAGGACTCTGAGGGGCAGATGTAGGCACTGAGTCGTCGGGGCTCCAAGCTGGGACGGCCTTGCGATTGGGGGAAACCTTGCGCGTAAGGTCAAGCGCCTGAGGTTGCAATGCCGTATCGAGACTGAGCGCTGGAGACGGAGGAATCTTGTTGCTGCTCTGAGAAAACCCACTGAATCCGGCACCCCTGATATTCTGCACTGACTTCTGCTTCCCGAGAGTCCGCGTCGGTTCAGGCACGTCAGGAACAGCCGGCGTCCGCTCGAAACTCGACCCGCCCACAAGTCGCCTAAACCAGCGCCCGCCTTGTTTGGGCTTGGCTGCCAAGCCGGGTTCGATTGCGCTGGAGCTCACCGAGCGGGGAACTTGGGGCGGCTCCGGTGGTCCCTCAGACAAGAAGTCGATGAGGTCGCGTGTGTTGGCCATTTGGTGCGCCGGCTTGGGCATCAAAGCTGGGCTGGCTCCTCCACTGTCAGCGCCACGCCGGTGCAAGACAGGCTCGTTCATGATATCGTCCAGATCCATCGACTCACGGCGACGAGCGACTCCTCGAGTGCGCTTCGGCATTCCGGACATGGTTGGGAGGTTGGGTGCCTCGGAGACCTTGCGCGTCCGATTCGACTCGTCAGACGTGGTGTTGTCAGGGCTCGACCTCTCTCGGTCTCGTGACGCGCGGCCAAATGATGCCTTACGAAGGAGCGAGGTTCCGTTGGAAGGTTTGGTGCTAATCGACGGTCGGCTCGAACTTGACTCAGTATGAGAGCGTGATCGGCCAACCGAGGAGGGCGCCGGCACCGGCGCCGCAGGAACCTTGGGCTCTTCGTTGAGAAACTGAGCAACGCTGTGTGATCTCGAGCGCGTATGTCCTTCGTCAGCCTCGAGTATAGATTCAACCTCGCGGCGAGCGACTGGGACGCGAGGTGAAAGAGTCATGGCGGAGGGCTCGAATGGTAAGGATGTAGAGGTTGGTAGTGGGGGAGGAGCAGAAGAGGATGCGCTATCGTGGGGCTGTCCACGCGTAGTTCTTTGATTTTTCTGTTTTGCAAATACCTGTTGGAGTGCAGGAAGATCAGCTTATGTAATGAAACCAATCAAGAAAGGGATAACGGGTTTACCTCAAAGGTCTTTAGCCGATCGGGCGTCAGCGACACTTTCATCGTCGCTCCAGACCGCATTAATTCGTCAAAATCTTGGTTAAACGGACCGTCACTCTGTGGAAAAGTGATTAGCAAGTTGATTACTTTGGAAGCACTTTCGGTCACGCACATCGTCTCCGACGTCGGATTCAGCAAGAGAAGGTTGTCGAAAAGCCGGCGTTGGACGGCGGGGAGTGTCTGAAAGCGAAGACGCAGATCGCTCGTCGGGTCCGGATACTGCTTCTTTGGCTGCCACGCTCGGGAAAGGTGCCATGTGGCTGCCTGGACCATCTTCTAGGGAGGTTCGCGTGCTTCCCTTGCCGAACAACTTCATACTACGGCTACTCTTGTCTGCTGTTCTTCCCGTTCCATCCATAGATTTCTTCCCAGTGATGCGCTCTAGAGAAGAGCGCGTGCGTTCTAGTGACGACTTGCTCGAACCTGACAATGTGGGTCCGCTTATAGAGCGGGTAACGGAGTGCTGTCCACCTCCCATCACAGCGTCAGCAGACGGCCGCCGAGTAAACGACGAAGGGGGAACCGCGTTGTTGCTGGGTAAACCGGGAACGGGGGAGTTTGGTGCTGGCGTTGGAAGACTCATTTTGCGTCCGGGTTGTGGATCCTCGCTCGGACGAATGCGCGAAATTGACCTCGTTCTCGACCCTCCGCTGATAGACGATGAACCCCCGTGAGAAGGCTTAAATGCACGCGACTGAGCCTCGATTTGGTCGTGCACTGCCGGGGTTTAAGGACTTCTGGTTGCTAGGTATGAACGACTGAAAGTTGACTTACCTTTCATGGTTTTGAAGAGCGGGTACACCGCAGCATCTTCACAGAGAGCAACATAAACGTCTTGAGAATGCGCCGTACCCCTGCTGCTGTCGCGAGCTACCACCTGGCCGACGTTATTCAGTACGTGTCTAGATAAAGGGTCAGTATTGCGGCTAGTAGCAGTTCGGGAACTGAGTGCGGCTAAACTTACTCGCACACATGCCTGTGAGGGTACGATGCCATGAGTTTGATTTGTTAGGTGTAAAGTTAGGGTTGGGACGTACTCCAGGATCGCAGTGAGGTATAATGCTGCGGGTGCAACCTGCTCGGCCTTGGGAGCTCCGAGCCCTGCGCTAACCATCTTCTCTTGTAGCGCCGCTTCGACAACAACGTTTTCATCAAGTTCCCCTAGCGTGCAGTATGCCTCGCATTTTTGGCGAAGGAGCTGGGAAGGGGATGGGGGGTCAGCTACCGTAGGTGCCCAAACCCGAGCAGCTGAGGAGCTTACCTCGAAAGTTGGCTGTAGCGGAAAGTCTGTCTGCTTTGTTCCATACTCATCACCGTTGCCCCCCGGTGTGCGTTGCTTGTAGCCACGCAGCTCGACTTCTGCCTCCAGGATTGCATCTTTTCCTACCGAGCTCGGCATTATTTGTAGTAGGCCTGCCTTGAGTCGATTGGTCGCCAAGGAGCGAGCGGCATGAAGAATAAGCCATAGCAGTTCGTCGAGAAAAATGTTGAGTGAGCGCAGGGATTCGGTCTTGATCTTGGTCGGGCGGATGGTGGACAAGATTTCGTCTGCAGAACGCGCACTCACGTACGCGGGTGCTATCGGGACGAAACAATCACAGTCAACTCCCGGCGGCCGATATATGAGTGTGATAATTTATGGAGGGATACTGACCTCTGTCTGGCATTGCAGCCAGGCGATGTAGGGACAAAGAGTGGGGTTCAAAGGAATGATATCGTCGGGCCTGGATAGAGCTATATCAAGTGTGATGACCCCTCGGCGCGTTGGCTGTTTCAGCCACTCATTCACAAACACAACCGCGTGGCAGAACAATTCCATTTACAATTAGCTAAGCTACTTCGGCCACTCGATCACCCACGACCTCGCTTGCGACTCGCTGGGCTAGGCAGTTCCACTACCATCTGCAGTCGCGGTCCCTTCCCTGATCCTCTCGACGACACGGAAGCTTGTGATGTATGCGGTCTGCCCCTCGAACCCATACCGCGTCCTCGTAAAAAGCCTCCACCTCTAGCCCTGGAAAAGCCCTTGCTAGGCGTTCGTATCTCCCTTTCCGGAGTCTCGTCGTCCGAATGCACAGTAATGTGTGACCGGGTTGGAGAGATGTTTAGCTTGGATGTTGAGGCAACTGCGGTTTCCCTCTGAAGCTCCTCGCCAAGAACATCGGGGGGCAACGTTCCCAAGCGCACGAACGTTCTCGCCGGCACAGGCGACTCGAACACTGGCATTGCGTTAGCACCGGCACTTGTACCAGGCTCCTGGGACATATGTGGTGTTACCGTCCGGGTCGGAGAGGCGTACGAGGCAGTCGCAGAAATATTCCGAAGTATCTGATAAGGCTCGTTCAGGCGCATACAAACGCTTTTCTAGGTCGGTAGACTTACAACAGGTCCAATTCGAGCGTGGCGCAGCGCTGATATCCTCGCTGGTTGCACGTTATACCGCAGCATCATGCCCATAATCCTAAAATAGGGTACTCCGGCAGGAAACGCAGACGGACGGATCACTTCCTGATCGGGTGTGCATTCCTCTGGTCGGGCAAGCAGTCGCAACTCTGAGTCGCTCTTCCCTCGGTGAGCACGTTTGACATGCACAAGCAACTGATACCGATCCGCGACCGTGCGATCACACTCTGCGCATACAATTAGTCGCCCAAGCCGTTATTGTTACAATAGAAAACCTACCTTGGTAAGGACAATGCAGCGGATGCACAATGTGCTCGTCCGAAATGTGTTCCCATAGATCCTTTGCTCGCCTGAAACTCGTCTTGCACAAACCCCAGCGACAGACAAACGAACCCTAAACACTAGATGAGCAAGTACGGCGTTTACCGCATGGGTCTCTGCACTTACCGTGCTGCTTCTTCTATAAAAGTGTTTTTTATTCAGGTGCACGCCGAGCAGCTCCGCCGACGACAAGACAGCCGGGCCCACGCATCCACGCCATTTGCACGTATGTTCCCTTAACCTTCGTCTCAGCAGCTTCAAGTCTTGCTCTTTCTCCGTTCTGTCTTCCTCTACCTCTTCCGATTCTATCGGGTCGTCCTCGTCCTCGTCGTCCTCAGCATTAAGCGTCATATCTGGATCACAATGGATGAATGGTTAAAGGTCGCTTGCTAACGATATCCGAAGGGCATGCATTCACCAATCATCGATTTAACAGGCGGTGCTACAGACGTAAAAGCATAGATAGCAAAAACCAAGATACATGTAAGTCCACGCAGCATATTTCTTGTAGATACAACACACACTACACACCAGCTGCCTTGGGTTTCACTTTTCGCAATGGAAGCACTACCTCCATGATCATCCGACGTTTGCCTGTCCGACCCGGCCACTTTGGTGAATCTTCAGCATCGATTGACGGCGTCGCCGGCCTAAAGAGGGGCATATATTTGCTAGAATTGGCGGGTAGGCGAGACCCAGATGCTACGTTTTCGGACTGCTTACGGGGAACAGAACGGGCAGCTGAAGTAGAAGGATCCGTGGTGCGAGGCCGCTTGACCACAGGCGCCGAGTGCATCGCGTTCGCGGCCTGAGCATACATGGCCGCCCAAGTCATCGTCGGGTCCGAGGCAGCTGAAGTACTGGCGCTAGCATTCGAGGGGGGATCTGTGACCTTTCGCTTCCGTTTTAAAGGCCCATATTCAGAATGATGGTCCTGAGCCGCCGGGGGTAACGTGGAGCTCGAAGCAACTGGGAGTGGGGCCGCAGGCGACGTCGTTGGTGAAATCAGGATTGAAGAGTAGCCCATAATGCCGGCAGGCGTGAAGCCCCTGACAGGCGAAGGTGCAACGATTTCAAGTGTCGGCCCAATTGCTTGAGGCGAACCGGCAGACGGACCAGGAGATGGAGCAGGCATAAGAGTAACTGGAACAGGTGCTGACACAGGTGCAGATATCGGCGAAGAAGCGGGTGGGGATGGCGGGGCGAGACCAGGAACAGACACCTCAGCAAGCACCGGAGCAGGTAGGGAAACGGGCGTGGGAATAATTTCTGGCAAGGCAGTAGGGACCGGGGCAAGTGCCAGAGGGGATATTGGTGCAGGCGGAGCCGGTTCCGGCAACTGTGCAGAAAAACTAGACGCGGGGGTAGAAGGCGTCTGAGGTTCCTGCAATACCGCAATAGAGGGCGCGAGCAGTGGCGAGGGAACGGGCACCTTTGCTGGCGCCTGGGGTATTTCAGAAGCCGGTGCGATCTTACTAGCTTGGTCTACTTGGTTGGCTACAACAGGCTTGACGACATCTGTAACCGCGCTATTGCCAGTCTCGGCGAGTGGTTGAATAGTTGTTTCTCCTTTGTCGACTGGAGTCCCCAACTGCGTCACCGACGACTGTGCAGCAGTGTTGACTACCCCGGCTTTGGCTTTCCCCTTGCCTTTGGCTTTGTTCGTCTCGCTGCCAGCTTCACTTCCCGAGCTCTTCCCCTTCCCCTTGCCTGCCAATTCCTCCAATTCGGGGGTAAGTCCAAGGGACCGTATGAAATCTAAAGCAGCTGTATTTCCAGCCTTGGCAGATCCAACAGGGACATTTGGCTCCTTTGTCCGTTCAGGAGCGGCTGGTTGTGTTGGAACAGCCTTTGGTGCACGGTGCTGCACATGCTCCTGAAGGTGTGGTGGCACGTAGGGGTGAACCGGACCTTGTGAATAGTACTGAGAAGGATGTTGGAGAGGGGGCGGCTGCACGGTGGAATAAGGAGCGTAGGAATGCAGTTGAGCAGGCGTAGGGTTGAAACCTTGGGGTGGATAGCCCTGTACGGGAGGCATGTTGTAATATCCTTGGGGCGGGTGGTGCTGAAAAGGGACAGGTTGGTGGGCAGGCGCGCTCAATGGAGCGTGTTCGGAGGATGCTCCTCTGGATGCAGGGAGATGGGTCGAGTCGAGTCGCGGGGTTTGTGAATGCCGGCCCGATATGTTCGGTACAGGCGTATGGGTTTGAGACCGAGAATGGGCTTGACGCGCCTGAGCAAGTTGAACAGGTTGAGGCGGTTGAACTGATTGAACCGGTTGAACTCGCTGAGCAGGCTTGTCTTGAATCGACTGTACTTGTTGAATCGATTGAGATGGTTGCGAAAGGAGAGGGGCAGCAGGTTGCAGAGTCGAGCTAGTTCCAGGTTCGCCGGGTGGAGCCGTACTTTTGCTGGGGACACCAGCAACCCCAGTACCTACGGCGCTGCCGCTTTGTTGAATGCCGTTCCCCTGCGCTGCTCCATTCGATCCAGTAGCACGTGCTGTCCCTTTCGCCGCCTCCCTCGGAACCTTCAACCCGGCTTGATTAGCCTTTTCCCACGAAATCTCCCAGATGTATTTGACAATCAAATCCCCTAGTGCCTTGGGAACTCTGAGCGCGTGTGTCCAAACCTCCAAAGGCTGGTTCGGCGCAAACAGCGGGATAACCGGTGTGCCGCCGCCACCCATCCCAGGACTCGGTCTTTGTAAAAGTGAAAGGTCGACCGGCGCTTCAGCAGCTTGCGCTGCTCGCCTCACGATCTCTACGCAGTCGATTCCATTCTCATGGAGAAATTCCAACATGACCTTCATTGGCGTAGCTCGTGTAGTACCTGTAGGCGCGGTCGAAGATGCTTTTCTGGGCTGTCCACTGGTAGTGGTTTGAGACTCGCTAGACACTCCTTGTGTTGCCGAGACGTGCACCTGAGAATCTATAGAAACAGCCTGCATGGCTGGGGGAACAGAGATCGTAGATGTCGATGGTGTATTTAGGGCCGGCACAGACGCGTCTGATGCTGATGTTGTCACGATTTGGGCTGGCCCAGAAAGAGAAAGCTCTGCCGCTGATGCTGCAGCTGGTGGAGACCTGGCCTCGCTGGCCAGCGTCGGCCCAGCAATCGCGGTTGAGGTAGAGGCATGAGATACCACAATCCCATCTACGCGCGTTGGAAGATCAGTCACTTGCAAAACGCAGGTAGATATCAAAGGGATTGGTCTTACCTGAGGGTGGCTGTAAGTTCTCCTCGCCAGTATTGTCGCTCCTAAGGGGGACGGGGGCGGTACTTCCGGCGGGCCCATCCAGTTCCATCCTATTTCCCACGTTAGAAGGCGCTGTGTTGTGGTTGGATACAACGACTATAATGTAGAGATATAATCATTTGATCAAACGTTTAATTAGGAGGTGTGGTTACCTTGATTGGTATCATCTATGCTCGTGATTGTAGCATCTTTCTCAGGATTTGTTTCTCGAGAGCCACGAGCCGGCGGATTGGACAATGTGGATTGGCTTAAACTTCTTCGACTGCTATGTCGGCGTTCCGAACGCAGATCTTGGAGAGCAAACCCTCGTCCCGCGCGAGTGATTTTGGTGGGCGATCTAGAGCCAGGCGTTGACGTAGGTACCGTTCCATTTGGCGTTTCTGGTTCTTTCGGTGGAAGGGAGACGCGAGGCGTAGTGTGTATTGGGGACGCCGGTGGAGCAACGTCGGGTTTGGGGGATCTCACCGTCTCCGTTAAAGAAGGACCAACTGGTTGGGTATTAGCAGGAACCTCTGCCGCAGGCAAAGGTATAACGACCGGTTGCGGTTGAGCTAATTGCTGCTGAAGGGCCTGTTGCTGGGAATGCTGCTGTTGAGCAGACAGCTGGCGGTTCGAAACAGAGGAGGTTGACAACTCGGTCTGGGGACGCTGGTGCTGTTGCTCGAGGTGTCGTAATAACAGCAGCTGTTTTTGCGCTGCAGCCAGCTGGTCGGGAGGTGGATTATGTTGAGGAGGGTTCGACTGGGAGGTCGACTGAGCAGGTTGAAGAGTATTGCGGCGAGGGTGGTGCTGAGGTTGGGGATGACGCAGTTGCTGGGTCTGAGCAGCCAAAGCTCCTGCGTGCTGGTGTCCAGACACAACTTGTTGCTGAGGGTCGGTCCGCGAATGGCCTGAAGGAGCGGGTGGCACGACAATTGCACGTTGCTGTGGCTGGCGGGACTCCATCGACTGAGCAGCAGAACCAGCTTGTTGGCGAGGTATGGAAGATTGCTGCACGTTACTGCGCTGGGTAGTCCCATGATTTTGTACAGACGGCATGTCCACTATCTCTATCTCCGGACTAAAGTGGGCGGTATATGCATGCGGCGCCGGCTGCACATACATTTGTTGGTGATTCGCCCAACCTCCACCCACAGTGTTTGTCCAAGCTGGTTGCTGGTATTGCATGTTGTTCATAGCCTGGTAATTCGCCTGGTGATAGGCTGGCTGGTACTGGACACCATGATCCATGGAGTGCTGCGTGTGGCTCGATGGCGCACTTTGAAAATAAACTGTTAACCAAACGTACGCGCGGTTTTACGGGGAAAGGCAACTCACGGGATCGTCTGCGTGGCAGCAGCAATTTCGGCCTGTTGCTGGTTAATGAGCAGCATCTGCTCGAGCTTGTGCTTTGCATCCATTATGTCCTTTTGTGCCTTCGCAAAGAACGCAGGTGCTTGTGTAGGGGGAGCTACCTGGTGGGATGGATTTTGATACAACGCACGAATGTAGTGGGTGACAGCCTGAGCCTCAGCTGGTACAAGTTGCTGGCTGGAACCTGCGCCATCCTGGTATTGGGGCGAGTACTGAGAAGACGAGCCTTGAGCATAGTATCTGGGATCCATCTGAGCCACTGCCCAGAGGCTGAGGGATGTAGAAGCAAGCAGGTACAGGAGGCGCTTTGGCGATAATACGCACTTACTTCAGCTCGAGGAAGCGCCGGAAACACAGCCCCATCCTAATGTCATTTGTGATTTACCACCATGGCCTTCGTTCATCGGGCGCTACGTGCTCGACACCTTAGCCGAGGATATGCATCGACGCCTAGTTCTTCGCCACTAGGCCCGCATACGCTATCTCCGTTTCGTCTATTTGACCGAGATGCAAAAAGAATGCAAAAGGACCGTGCTGCTGCACGCGACTTAGGGATGCGAAGTCGCACAGTTGACTATGTACGAGACGAAGTAGCTGACCGTTTATTAGAAAGGGTTTTAGTACGTTAGACTATCTACACATCCTCTGTTCTGTCTCACAAGCCGCTCCTAGTAGGACATCAAACGCCACTTCCCTCACATTCTCGACCTTGGAGCAGGATCGGGTCATTTCACTAAATTACTTGATGCAGATATTACCGATCGCGTTACTATGCTGGACATAAGCTGTAGGCATGTCTATTGCTTTAAACCTACTTTAGCATTTAACACACCCCTCAGCACAATCCTTAAATCGTGATCCAGACTCAGAATTTCCTCTCCCCCCTGCACGACTACACCTTGACGAGGAAGCTCTTCTGAACGCTATCCCACGCAACTCTCAAGACGCTGTTATGTCGTGCTTGGGGCTTCATTGGGTGAACGACTTGCCTGGGGCCCTCATCCAGATTCGCGAGGCACTTGTTCCAGATGGCGTCTTTTTGGGAGCTATGTTCGGCGGAGACACGCTTTTTGAACTGAGGTACGCATACTCGCTCTGGTTGGTACTCACCCCCTCTAAACATCAACTAGAACGGCTCTACAACTTGCTCAAAATGAGCGTGAAGGAGGTATCTCACCAAGGGTGTCTCCTATGACTGGTGCGTGATATGAGTGCGTCTTTAACTTCACCTAAAACCTGCATACAGACACCAGAGATATCTCAAATCTATTGGGTCGTGCGGGGTTTACTCTGCTCACGGTGGACACTGATGACGTTCGCGTCTCGTATCCGTCTATTTGGGAACTGATAGAAGACCTTCGAGATATGGGAGAAAGCAATGCGATTGTGAACAGGTGCGTAACCGGTTCCTGCAGCACTTTTTAGAACCAACCTGAACTTTTGTCAGAGAAACTTTCTTAAAGCGCGACACACTCATTGCTGCAGATGCTATCTACAGAGGTTGGTTTTCTTCCTCCATGATGTCATGTTTGCAAACACTTGCTAATCACTCATCCTAGCGATGCACGGCAATGAAGATGGTACGGTTCCAGCTACATTCCAGGTTATTTATATGGTATCACCTTCATATCAACAGCACCTTGCTGTAGACTGACATAGTTTGGTTTCAGATCGGCTGGAAGCCATCCCCCACTCAACCAAAACCGCTGCAGCGTGGTACAGGACAAACAAATCTCAAAGATGTCCTATAGATTGTAGCGACTTACTGTATCTCATCACTGTGAACCCGCACAACATTTTAGCATCTTTCACAAATCAAGAGAGAATAATAATACAGATATGATTCGTAGACACAACAAGCACCAATGCGTAATCAAAAACAATCAAACAACACCATGTATTTAGAGGTATACTCTACGCGGGAAGTACCCGTTTCAACCAGGCGCCCAAATCCGCAATCTCTTGCGTATCTGCCGAATGACCGACCCCGTCGTAAGATTTAAATTCGAGGTCCTTGAAGCCGAGCTTATCCCTGAGGATCTGTACGCTCCCGGCTCCGAATCGATACGGGACAACATTGTCGGACTTTCCGTGGCCCCAGAAGATAGGAGTTGTCGTGGCCGCTGCTGAAAATAGCTATGGGCTGGTTTTAGTACAAATTCGAGTTCAAAGAGGGAGCAAGACATACAGGCGCCAACGTGTTTCGCATAGGTAACCAGCCGGAGAGGATTGCAACACCTGCATATTTTTTTTCGGAGGTGAGGCCTGTGACCAGCGACAAAGCAGCACCCTGACTGAAGCCGCCGATGACGACTGTGTATAGAAAGCGTGTTAGTAAAAACGTAAACAACCACTGGACCTTCGTACTCTTCTCATTAGGAATGCCTGCCTCATTTTCTGCCTTCACAATTTGGCTAATTAATGAGGAAGAGCGAAGCAGGCCCTCTTCATCTTCCTTGTCGTCGGTTTTGCCCAAAGAAAACAAGTCGAACCTAGAAAGAGGGTTTGTTAGCAAGAGACACCACGCTCTAAGATACGCGTCTTGACCCACCAAGCTGGCATGATCATACCCCCATTAATCTAAACATGTATCCAGTGAGCAAGCTCGCAGACCCGCAATCAAGTAGTTGATGAGACTCACTGTGACCGGCAACTGCGGCGCATGCGGCAAAATCCATTTGACATGAGGGAGCTGACTGGCGAGCATGTGCGCTACAGGCCTCCATCCCTCTCCTGTATCGCCGAGGCCATGCGAGAACACGATCGTCGCTGTGTGGGCTGCGCGAGGAGGGATGGTAATATACTTCAAAGAAGTAATCGCAGTGGCCGCCATATTGTGTTTGCTACCTGGTCTGGGTTTTGCGCTGAGTTTTGCGTGTGGGGTGTTCACCAAGTGCGAGGATGGGAGTGGTTCGAGATTAGAAAATTCGAGTAGGGAAAGGGCAATAAGGGCGATTATAACAAGTAATATCGTCGGCAGGAAACGGATAAGCGTTCGCCGTGAGACGCTTGCTGGTAGCATATGTACCAGACTGGGACTGGTCATGGGATTGATCTTCGAGGTAGAGGATCGATTGCAAATATTACTTTGTGCTTCCATCTCATCGAGATCTCGTCAACACATAATTTATTGTTCGCCACAACCACGCTCTCGATGTCTACTGATGAGGCTCCTATTTCTGAACCAGCCACTGCGAATGCAACACCTGCTGAAGCTTCTGGAGCCACGGCACCTCTATCCAAATCTGCTCAGAAGCGACTCGCTAGGTCTGAGCGTTTTGCTCAGGTCAAACTAGAAAGACGTGCTCGGGAAAAAGAAGAAAAGGCTGCGAAACGTAAAGAGCGTGAAGAGCGCGAGGCAGCAGGCGAAGATGTAGGACCACCCGAGGCGAAGAAACGCCGAGTGACGAGGGAGGGAGAAGGCCCTGTGAAGCCGTTTGGGGCCCGTATTGTTGTTGATCTTGGATTCGACGAGAAAATGACGGAAAAGGTGGGTCTTAGAATACGTGTGCGAGTATGTCGAGTCGATTTATCTATCTTCTAGGAAGTTGGGAGTCTATGCAGCCAGCTTTCATACACATATGCGTCTCACCGTCGAACTCGGACACCCTTCACAAGCCTTCTATTCACTTCGCTTGGCGGCCGTGCAATGGAGCACCTAGACGGAATCAACGACGGCTCATATCGCCGGTGGAAGGGTGCTGAATGGTGGACTGAGGACTTCGATGGGTTATGGAAAACCCCGCCCGCAGCGGCTGCCATAGCGCCCGAATTGACTGAGGGCGAACCTAAAACAGAGGAGCTGCCGAAGGACGAGCCTGCCTCAGCCGACATCGATGCGGGCCCATCAGTCGTTCAAGAGCCTACAGAACCAGTTGCCTCGTTGGACACTCCCCAAACTGAAATCGAAACAAGCGAACAAGCGACTGCAGATGCACCCACCTCTGCCCCTTCATCTCGTTTAAAATCACGTCGCGGGCAAAGGCGGGCAGCTCCCCAAGCCCGAGCCTCTTGTTCCCAAGAATCAGTTGTATATCTGACAGCCGACGCTGAAGATGAGCTACTAGAGTTGAAGGAGGGGGAAACGTACATTATTGGAGGAATCGTTGATAGGAACCGCTACAAAGTAAGCCGACGTTACAAGTACCTCCTTGACATAACTTACGCCCTGATTTACACAGAACTTATGCGCCAACAAAGCACGCGACTTGAACGTTCGGAGTGCAAGATTACCCATCGGGCGATACCTCGCAGACATGCCCACTCGGAAAGTGCTAACAGTGAACCAGGTAAGTCTTAATCGATACACCCTCAACCACCAAAACTGACCAAAAGCTTAGGTTTTCGATATCCTCGTCCATTGGGTTACCACCCGCGACTGGGAACAAGCGATGCAAAAAGTCATGCCCAAACGAAAATTCAACGCCAACGGCAAGAAAGGCAAGCACTCCAAAGACACATCCATCGCCGACGACGATGAAAATCAAGACGACGAGGAAGAGGTACTGGCATTAATGGAGGGCGGAAAAGCGAATGAATTAGTTGACGACGAGACGCATGCTGCAGTTGATGCACACGTTTGAATCCAACACAAATACTTCGCAAATTCAAATCAATTGTCCATTATTGAGGAGGTAGCAATCAAAAAATCAGTTGAGAGCAAGTGTGATTACAGGGGAGACCGAACAGGGGTGTCAGAAAACGAACGTAAAAGCTAATAAAAATTCAGTCTAAAGACTAAAATGAAAGACGAAGGTTGCTGCTGACAGAGATGTTTAGACATAGAGGAATAGTGAGGCAAAAGGCTATGTACAGTGGCATAACCACACCGAGACAGGGAGAGAACCAACAGAAGCTGTATAAAACATAGATAAAACCAGGTTGGGGTTTGTGTGCGATATGTTTGTCGAATGGATGGATGATATAGAAAGAACTGTCTGTGCAGAGGTGAGGATTGAATGGAAGCACGTTATTGCGCAGTCGAGAGAGCATTGGGATATGGAGAGCGAAAGATGATGATCAAGACGAATAGATAGAGCGAAACCGGGGCACAGCGGATGAGGGGAGCCATAAAAACAGATTCACAAAATGCGACGAATGATATGCCGATACAGATACCACGCTAGTTGATTTGGAAGCCAAGGAGTGTAGTGTCGCCAGGCGACTCGGGTATGTGGGTTGGGCTACACCGACCAATCATTCAGTATTTAGGCTGATGACCAAGATCGGAAATCGGGCCAGCTCCAGGAGATGCGCTCAAAGAATAGGGCCCAGATTGCTCGCGCTCCCTTTCGCGTTCCCGGGCATCGTAAGGCTCGCTGCCCTCATTCAGACCAGATTGAGCAAGAGAAAAAGCCTGAGGGGCAGGAACGTTGCTCCAGTGCGAGAAGCTGCCAGCACTCGAGAAGGATTGTTGGCTCCCAAATCCTTGCGATTGCCCCCCACCAAACGTTTGAGACTGAGGTGCCCTGTTGTATGTAGGCAGAGCATTGGAAGGAGAAATAACAGGGCTAAATGTTCCCTGGTTATGCTGCGGCAGCGGAGGAGAAAAGAAGCGAGATGGAGGGGAGCCGGGGAAACCCATGGATGGGCCAGTGGGTGAGAGCAATGCCGTTGGAGAGAGTAGCTCTGTTGAGTCCTGGCGCATCAGGCGCGAGCCCATATCGTACCCAGACGTCGGCGAGGTCAACTGCCGGGGCCCAGGTCCAAAGCGGCTTTCGGCGATGCCAGCCAAAGCTGCGCTGAAAGTTGACGGAGGTGGAACGCCAGTAGGACTCGAGAGACTGGGCGTTCGCACACCGAGCGGGTTCTTGCTGAAGGACAATCGGATACCTCCCTTGACGAGACCGTTCAGCGTATGTCCGTACATCTCGTTCAACGCTTTAGTCGCATAGTTGACGTCCTCGAACTACGAACTTGAGTCAGATCAGCCATCAATAAAATTAGGATAATCCTTACCTCAACAAAACACATCGGGCCATTAGTCTTCTGCCTGAAGCAAAGCTTTCGGTACCCGGGGGACCGCGAAAACAAAGCACGCAACGACTCCTCAAGATATGCAGAAGGATGACTCTGCCCCGAAGTAGTAGGCAAATTTCCCACGTAAAGGGTGTTGATCTACAAACGAACAAAGCCAAAATCTTAGAACATTTCACCCCTGAAACCCACAAATGTGCACGTACCGGAGGGTTCTGGTCAGTCGCACTGGGCCGCTTGTCAGTCCCAGACCCGGAGCCAGATCCAGGAGAAGGCAATTGGGGCGAGGTGCTTCCGAATTGAGTCCCAACGTTCAACGACAATTTCCCCAGGGAGCCAGCAAGGTTTTCAGGGCTATGCTCGCGCTCCTGATCACTATCATCGTGAGGGCCGTGAGCATCTTCGTTCGATCCTGTCGATACATCGGAAGCAGGAAGTGGGACACCACGCTCCGGCGATCTACTGGACGAAGTGGTGGACCCCGGAGGAGTGGACAAGGCAACAGACGAGCTGGGTCGAGCGATGGGTCCAACGGCATGAGCCTCCGAATGAGCAGGCTCAGTAGCTGATGTCAGGGAGGGCAGCCACTGGTTTGGCGTCATTGGCGGGGAAAGAGCGCTGGGCGGTACAAGCCCGGGTGGAGCTCCCGACAAAGATGCATGGCCGGCCATTGGGCTTGTAGAATACCCTATCACATGCGAACGAGGAATGAACTCTGTAGGTGATAGCATGCCATTTCCGACCAGACCATTCGACAACCCGCTCGTCGAGAGCGGAGGAAGGCGTGGGTTGTTCGGGCTCGGGACGGAGTGGAAGGCGTCAAACGCGTTGGTGTTCCGTAGCTCGCGTTCGCGATCCTTATCCCACATGCCGTTCCCCAACCCCATCGCATCAATAGCTGCAAGGTCCCGATCACGCTGTGTCATCTGTTCGCCCAATCCCGCACTGCCCCCTAGCAGAGAACCATTTCCAAATCCAGACAAGCCGTTGGCAGAATCTTGACCAGAATGAAGTCCGTTGTTGCCATTACTCGAGGGCATGGCCTGACTGAGCGGCAACCCGAGCGGACCAACGCCACGCTTCGTGTGCAGGTTCTTTTTGGCCATCTCAGCCTTGAGGAACGCGCCCTTCTCGGCATCCACACGACGGCCTTGCAGCACATCCCTCGCTTCCAAAGCTTCCTGCCTCGACCTAAATTTCGCAAAGCCAATGATCTGCTTCCTCGGAGGCGCAGGCATCGTAAGGTGGTTGAGCTCGCCGGCCGTCGCGGATGGTGCGGCTGTAAGCGGGAGAGTGCGGATCGAATAGGGATCGTCGTTGGGCCATTGCCCAGATGCTGACGGGGCAGGCGGATCCAGTACAACCCCTCCTGAGTTCACAGTGACGAGATTGTAAGGATCGTTTGGCCCGCCGGCTACAAATCCGTTTGAAGGGAAGCGATTGACTGAGGGAAGCCCTTGGCTATTCGGTGAGACGCCGAATCCAGAAGGTTCCTTATTAGGTATCTTCAGCGTTGCTGCCTCGAAACCAGACGAGAACGTGAACATATTCTGAAATTCGCGCTCCTACGAAAATCGTGTGAATACGTGAGATTATCACAACGAAGAAAGGTACTAACCGACATATCATCAGGAAACCCAACGACGAAAATAGTGGAAATCTCCTCCTGTGGCATGCTGGTAGGCTGAAAATTCGCACTATCTCCCCGAGCTAGCTTAGACACAAGGTCGTTGAAAGCCGGACTCCCGTATTGCAGTCCGAGAGCAGAGGCCGCGTGTTGCAACGTCTGATGTGGCATCAGTTGGGTGGGTGACATAAACTGGTTGGACGAAGGCAACGGGCCCGCAGTGGTATTGTTGGGACCGCCGTGCATTGGATTCATAGGGCCCCGATGGTTTGCGGAGGTAGGTGGTTGCATCAGGTGAGGGGCATTCATAGATTGCGACATGTGGGTTGCGGAGGGGGATTTGCCGATAGGGCCAGGCTGCTGTTGCAACTGCCCCATGGACTGGTATGGCACTCCGTTCTGCTGCATGAATGGGCTAGTAGGGCCGGGCACGCTGGGACCGATGTCGAAATCAAAGCCACGACTCGACGGAGGCGCGCGTGTTCCAAAGATATCCTGGTGAGTAGGAGTCTGATAGCCCTGGTTGGAGTTGAACGAGTTGGAATCCATGAATGCTGGGGGGCCGGAACCGTTGCTAATGGACAGCTGGTGTGGACGGGATGGTGCGTTGAACGAGTTGGACGTGCGATACTGTTTGGGTGTGAATCCGTGATCCTCTCCGTCAGACGAGCTGCCGCTGGTACCCGAATCACGAAGAGACTCGTTGGAAGTCTGCGAGTACAGAGTAGGTTGACCTGAGGAAGGAGTGAAGCTGTCTACAGTGGCGTTGGGAGTCGAGTGAAAAACCAGTGGTGGGAGCGCGCCGAGCGGCGGCTGTGGCTGAGCGGCGGCCTGCTGCATGCGGCTAGGTGATGCGTTTACGGCTAAGAGTTTGTGATAAGAGGAGTTGGCGTGTTCAGCGGGACGGAGGTTCAGCGAACCCGAGGATTGATGATGCGTTGCGTGGGGCGACAGGGGGGATGCGAGAGCCAGGGTGGCCGTGGCAAACTACGATGCGCACCAAGATCAACAACCCGTTGAGGGAGTTGAACAAGAAGCACAAGGCAGTCAGGAGAAAGCCAGAGAAACCAAGACAGGAGCTCGGCTCTCCGCCACAGGTAAGTGAGAGTGTATGCGGAGGGGGAGGTTCGAGTTCAAGTGCAGGTTAGGCAAGTTGAGTTGGGTGAGAGATAAAGCTAATTTGTCGAGGCCAAGTCGGAAAACACGAGGAGTGGAGGGGGCGCCGAGGAAGCGGGAGGAGCACTGTTGGAGGGCAGATCGTGACGCCAATCCCGACTCACAACAATCCCCCGCTGGTCCGTGCACGACATAGCCACAAACACCTCCCCTTACGTGCAAACACGCCACCTCATCTGTTACTGGCTGGCGACGACGCTCCTGTCTTGTGCAGATAAAGTCAAGTGCGAGCAACACATAAAAGTGACATACTCACCGTTCACTCCATTGTGCTTCTTTCCACCTGTTGTGTAAGAATTCTCCACTAGTTGAAATATGGCAATTTATGCATTATTATAGTCTCTTGATTCCAGAGTGCAGTGGTCCAGACAAGGTGGTGAGAAGAAAGAAAGGGCTCCAGCCGCATCCCGGCCGCTGAACGAGAGGGCAGTTCTCAGGGACGCCCCTTTGCTGCGTCACCACCCCACAATCAGCATGGGCGATCATCTCGCCTGTCGATTTCCACCTGAATTTCAGCTCCCCAATAGAACGGCAACATGCACGATGGCCACATCGGGGACTGCGAGTCGATCGTGTTCATGTGGGCATTCGTAATTCACGTACATGCGTGATGACCGCCAGAGGTTGCAAGCAATTGTTATATGGCGATTAGCATATACACCCTATACATTACAACCTCATAGGCTCAGCTCAGTAGTTTACATATAAAAGATTACGAAACGCGAATAGATCACTGCAAAAGATAGAACTGAGCGTCAGCCGATACGATAACCCAAAGCCGAACCGCAGTACACACCTCATGGCCGCCGCATTGCTCGAGACTCTACGACTGCCGTGCCAGTCAAAGCCCCCACTAGCACCCAGATAAACACTGCCCACATAAAAGCACCAAAGAACCTCCATCTAGCTCTGCTCTCAGCCTCGACAAAGAGCTCTTGTGTATGGAACGCCTGGGGATTGTAGTATGGAAGGATCCCTACTCCTTCTGGTGAACGGAGTCCGATGGGGGTGGGTCCGTATGGCGAGCGCGGGCGCGGAGGCGTGGCAAAAGGTCCTTCGGCATGGGAGCCATTGAAGGGGTGCGGCGGGGGGTAAGGCACGCTGCCCGCTTGTGTTCCTTGCGCTTTATTCGCGTACGGAGGTGGTGGCGAATCGGGTTGCATGATTCAAGTGATAAACAGGAGAAGCTTGAGTGTGGATATTCAAAAGAATATCACGATGGTGTACAAGAAGGTAAATCTAGAGGACGCCCTTGTGTGGTGGTCCAGCAAAGGAGGCTAAATTGTGATCGAGCCTCGCGGATGACGCGTGATGTCATGGCTATCAGTCAGCTGGTGCGCACGTGATGGATTCCCAAGATTGCATTCTGCCTTGTGGTCGACTACCATTGCCTTGAATGACTTCAGTCGCTACTACAATCGACTCTTCAGAGAACCCTACTCCTTCGGACTTGCTCAAAGCTCTTATTGAATCTGGCTCAGTACTCGCTGGGGTATCGAGGTCTAAGCCCGAGGATTCTTCTAGAACGCTTACACATGTAATAAGGACTCGTCTTGTCGACTTTAATCATGGATCTAGTGCAATACCTGGATTGGAGCCTTTGTCTGAAGAAATTGAGTCTAATGGACTTGAAGATCTGAAGCTTATGACTGCATACAAGTCACTTGAAGTTATCGAGCGAATCCAATCACTCCTGCGAGAATATGATGTTGACTTGCCTGCAAATAACCAGCAAGCTGCGGCACCTCAAGGTACGTCAGTCACCATACACGGAATCTTCTCTCACGTTCATTTATGCAGTGGCTATTGGGACGCGAGACCTCAGTGTAATACGAACGTTGGTATCTATCGTTTTTGGCTGGGGAATTTCGCCGCTACTCGTGGATTTATATTCTCCCCTAAATGTCGCCTCCGATACGTCTATTATAACAACGTCCAGCAAGATCAGCTTGCATCAGCAGCTAAAAGATTTGGTCTCGAGGCTGACATCACTCCTCTGGTCTTCCAGCAACCAGCCCGGACCTTCGATCCAATCGACTCGCCTCCTCCCGACCCATATAACTAAAATCCTCGTCACTAGGTATACTACTGATATCTTACGGGGAGCTGTTAGTGTTGGGTGGGATCCACAAAAACAAGACGAAGCGTTTCAGGACATCGTTGCTCGGCTGTTAAACATGTGAGTTATAGTAAGCTTGCTTGCTGAAGCTCTCTTGAACTTCTCGCATTTGTTAGATTACCAGCGTCGCAAGCGATTGTTTCTCTCGGAGGAGTGAGTCAGCCCATCCGCACTGGGTCGGTAGAACCAGAACAATCCACGCGGGTTGCCCCGGTAGCAGTACCGGTGTATGTGCAAAAAGCTGCATCTGGGCTTCTATCTCAACAGGTCCTCCGTCCAGATGGCGTGTCCGGACTTTGTGCGGCTGTGTTTGGTGAAGGGGACGAGGGTAAGTTCCCCTTATGATTTGTGTATCCGTAGCTTAATCTGGTATCTCAGCTGCGCCCCTTGTAAAGCTGGAGCGGATAGCACGAGTTTTAAGTGCTGTTCCATCCCATATGAGTCGCGAGGTGAGGTTCGACCAGCCAAATCCAAGGAAACTGCTAACGGCTTCACCTACTCCAGGCATACATGCGCATAATACTTCCCCGCATAATAGAACTCCTCAGTCCTGTTGATTCAGAGCAACAATCTCGAGCTGTCCCTACTTCGTACAAGCGTGCTGCCGCGTTCACCCTCTCCCGCATGCTTGCTACGACCAAGCCCCTTACGCTTAAAATCATATCATCAATCTTACATGGGCGCTTCCTGCCTGGAACCCAGTCCGCTTCGACCACTCCATCTGTCTCGGACGCTTTGTCGATCCTCACTACTCTATTCACTTCGACGGATCCGTCCCCGCTTCTTGCCCAGGCTATCATTGAACCTATTCTTGTCCCTTTGTACAACCTCTCTGCACACTTGGACACCCAAAGAATCTCGGATCCGGGATTGAAGGAATCAGCGCGGGGTTTGCTTAGAACCTGGGCTCGTCTTGTGGGGCGCGAGGAAGCAACGTTAGGTCTGTGGGACATAGTGCAAGGCAAAGGTGGCTGGGGTATGGGTGAGGAGGCACAATGGGCTTGGGACATTGGAGAGGAGGGTTTAGAAGTTGTACAAGCTGGGTAAGCTAATTTATCACTCCTCTTCGTTGCATGCAAATATAATATTGGATTATGCCTGTTTGCAGTGCACCCAAGCCTATTCCACTATCGGTTTTACAAGGACCTAACGAGGATGGAGATTTAGGCGACGAGGAGGACGACAATCCACTCTCACTGAGGCCAAACCCTTCGCACTTTGCTCAGTTGCTCCAGTCGCTGGAACGGAAGGATGTTGCGAGCGCGCTGTTCGTCAAAGTCTTGAATGAGTACCAAACTGCTCGAGCTGTAGACACAAATCCAATGAAGTAAGTAGTGTATTGAGCTAGCACTAGGAAGGCCAGGCGCATCTGACACTTACCCACTAGAGTATTGCATTTCTTACGGCTAGTACTCGAACTTCAACAAAGGCTGGGTTCGAGTGTCCTCACCGAGCCCGAGCATGTGCTGCAGTTTGTAGCGCATGCAATCGAACCAAAGCAGACCGAAGCGACCGATCGTGCGACTAGTAGTTTAGGTATTGATGTTCTCCGGGTCGTGGAAAATGATAGCGACGACGAAGACGAGGAGACTACGCAAGTTCAAGATGACATGGCAGTAACGGCAGTCACCTTACTCCTATCGATACTCGAGGGCAAGTGAACTCACAAGAATATACGTACTAAGCTAACATGAAAGGGTATACAGCTAACGAGAAACTATCAACCAACTCGTCGCCACTTCTAGCCATGATCTACGACTATCTCGAGGTCTTGACCAGCTCTGACGACGATTCTTTACGAGCGTTGAGCCGTGAAGCTCGTCTTGTTTTGGTCTCTCGCCGGTCAATGGCAGACTCTGCTTTTCCAACCACGGACGCACAGCGTTCGACGCTTGAAACGTACCAAGAAGCTCTAAGGCTAATCCAAGACCCCATTCTCCCAGTCCGTGCCCATGGGTTACACATGCTCCGGCAACTCGTTGTGCCTCCCAAACCACCCAAAGGCACGCCTCCTGCTCCTTTACCAGAACTCGACCCGGCGCTTGTCCCAGGCATTCTTGACGTTTTCTTGCAGTCTGTCCAAGAAGAAGACAGCTTTGTATTCTTGAATGCTGTGCAGGGGTTGTCTGCTATGGTTGATAGGCTGGGGCGGGAGATTCTACAGAACCTAGTGAGGATATATGCGGTCGAGTCTGGGGGGTCTATTGAGCGAGCGGACTTGGATAAGCGGGTACGCGTAGGAGAGGCACTTGCTCAGGTTGTGCGGAGATGCGGAGATGCCCTGGGACTCTATGGTAGGTACTATTTCCTTGCCCGTCAGTTAAACCATCTCACCTAAGATCAATAGTCGACATTCTGGTTCCCCCACTGTTTCGAGTTATACGGGCAGAAGGATTACCAACAATATTACGGTCTTCCGCCCTCTCAATACTGGCTCAATGCATCGAAATTTCTCCTGCGGCATTAACACCTTGGATGGATGATCTACTTTCTGGAATGCTAGATATTCTACAGATCGAGAGCGTTCGTGCCACTCCACTCTCCCGTAAAGCAAGGGACGAAGCGCGGGCTCAGACGGACAAAGAGAAGACAGACGCAGAAATTGATGCTAGCCCACAATCTACCGATTCCAAACTTCCACCCCTCCGTCGTTCGGCCTTGCTTTGTTTCGCGCTCATCGTGCGGTCGATGATCGCAGGTGTTTACGAGGGGTCAAGTCACGTGGAGCGAGGGGAACTTTGGAATAGGGCTCGGACGTTGTTAGAGTACGTTCGCATTACAGACAGCGACTCTTTAGTTCGTGTTCAGGCTGCAGAGACCGTCGCGCTAGTGAAGCAGCTGGGAAGAGCAGAACTCGGGCTGGAGATGTAAACAACTGTACACAAGTAATGCACTGCTTAGGTCAAGGGCGCCACTCTGGAAAAATGTGAAATCGCACTTCGCCTCAACTTACGACCAGCCCTGAGGTTCAACTCGCCCTCCTAAACAACGCGATATAAAGGCAATGATGAACTCTCCTCCCCCTGCCCCCGCGACTCTTGACAATAAAAAGAAGAAAAAGGCCAAAAATCAATCGACAAACGCTGCTTCATCTTCGGGGACCACCACGCACCCTGTACCGAACACATCTGCCGCAGATGGAGATAGTCTTACTCGAGCGATTCAAAACGCCCTTGATCATGTCAGAGTAACTGGGGCTATAGCCACCCCATCCGACAACGCCGCCAACCCGTCCGATGCCGCGGGAGGATCGTCTAGTACTAAATCGAGGAAACGTCGTGCTGCTACCACTCAAGACGACTCTGCCCTAGCAGCCGAAACTGGGCCCGACGCTCAAAAGGCGAAGAGGAAGAAGAAGAAACATGATGGCGCCGCCGTTTCCAACACGCCTGGAATCACCCCAACTGTGGGCCAGACGGCCGTCGCAGGCGCTCCTGGTGACATGCCCCAGCTCGTATCGGCATACATTCCTGCTCAACATGAAGCGGCACATATTCCAATTGATCCAGCGCTGACGGCGAACGACCAAGTAATGCAAAATACAACACACTCTCAGGTTGCGCCTTCTGCCCCTTTCATGGGGGCGCTCACCAATGCCGCCACCACTCTCCAACATCAAGGTAATCCTGGCGCAGACCCCTATATGTATAACCAGGATGAGTTACCTATGCTCGGTTCGAGCGAGGACATACTTCATGCTCTCCAGGGATTCGACATGACCAAGTTTGCCGGGGCACTGAAGTCATACAGCGATGCATTGGAGACCGAGAATGCTGCCAATGGTCATCTGCAGTCCAACGAACCCGGACCTTCTACAGTTAGCGGAGGATCGTCGAGCGCTGGTCCTGCAACCAACGCATCCTCTGCTTCGGGTTCACGACCGCGGGCGAAGAAGGTAGTTGTTCCTCAGCCTACTGGGCAAGTGGTCAACACCGAGCATGCAGACATCTTGGCAACCCATTGGCTGAATCCCGCCAAACTTGCTGGTCTCGTCAAGGAGCAAGGTGAGGCTACTGTGATGATATCCTTCACCTTGATATTGATATTTTGTAGGTCTGGTTTATAAAAAAGGGAAGTTTTCCGCCATTGAGGAGCACCAGATCGAAACGGCGTTACAAAACTATGCCAACGCAAAAGGCTTAACGCCAACTGAAATCGACAGCATTATATTCTCGAAAGGCAAGAAGGCTAAAGAAGAATTCAGCACTTTCTGGTCCGAAGTCAGTACGTATCATTCCCATCTCTAAGCGTAGAACATGTTTTGAAACCCCAATCGAAGCTCGTTCAGTGCCACAGCGACCGATCATTGCGGTGTATCACCATGTTAGGCGCACACATCATCCGATGAAGCAGCAAGGCAAATGGACACCCGAAGAGGACGCTATAGTCATCGCGTGAGTGAGGACTTAAATCACTACTGTCTATCGGGCTAACAGTCTGGTACTAGTGCCGTTGCCGAGTTGGGTCAAAAGTGGGAACAGGTTAGTCAACGAGTCGGTCGAATGTCTTCCGACTGCAGAGACCGGTACCGCAATCATCTAGTCGACCAAGATGCGCGGGTGATTGGTGCGTGAATTCCAACCGTGAATTTACGTCACGGCCAGCTGACTATCTCTACAGGTCCGTGGACCAAGGAAGAAGAGGACGAGTTGACCAAGATAGTGCTGGAACTTACTGTGGAACGGGGCGTGCAAGCCGACAATGATGTTTTGTGGTCAGCAGTGAGCGAACGGATGGGCGGACGACGAACTCGTCAACAAGTTCGAATCAAATGGTACGTGGTAGACCTTTCTTAACATTACATTATCTGATCTGAGCGTAGGACGGATGCTCTTAACAAGCGAGTCAAGAATTCAGGCGAAAGGCCACGCTGGAATGCGCAAGACGCATACATCCTGGTTCATAAGTAAGTACTTCAACAAATTTTGATGATCGTACTAATTTCATTGTGTCTGCAGAGTTGCGTCCATGCCAGTTCAGGACGATACAGAAATCGACTGGAAGCTATTACCCGATCCTCAGTGGAACCTCTGGAGTGCGCATCAGCTTCAGCGTCGCTGGTTCGGTCTCAAGAAGACACTGAAGGATGCGGATACAATGCCTCACGCTGGTGTGTAACTTTGCACAGATTAGGTTTCAGCCCCAGGTTGACCGACACTGTTTACAGAAATCATCGCAATCCTGCAAAGCAAGTTCCGCGAGCCCCCCGAACAGCCAAATGCGCCCCGACGCTATGAGACTAAAAAGTCGCGCAGCTCAGCCATTGGGCGCGAATTCATCACGGACGAAGACGACAACTTTGATGACTTTACCGACCCCAATGACCCTCACGACTTGTTCGCCGAGGTTACTGATGATAGCCCTATTGACCCAGAGCTGGTACGTGAGGCGCAGCAACAGCTCGAGGCCGTTTTGGAGATGGCGAGTCGTCAGGCTGTAGCTTCGGGTAGTGGCACGCACGAGTGAGGTGTTCATGAATTGCGGATATTTGCGTTTATTCTTGTACAATAGCGTTTGCGCATAGTTTAATGGTCTAGTAAAATACACTGCCGTTAAAATACAATGGGTCATAGATAAGTCCAAGAAGATGAATTATACAGGCTCAATCAGGCATGGTGATCCAACGACGAACGGGTGTTCCGAACGCACGTCGATGAATGGAGCTTCGTGCTTCCGCCCCGCAATTGCGCTCGCGGACGATGATCCCCCTGGCTTCGCAGAAACGCCTCAGCTCTGCGCGCTCGTTGACTGAGACCTCGTTCCTGTCGAGCCAAGTGAGCGTCCTTAACTTAGGAAGGTCACCCAAGCTCATCATCAACTCATGTAGCGCTGGTTCGTTGGCGACGGTCTTGTCAGGCCGAGCGAGACCGAGATGTGTGAGGCTGGGCGGAAGTGATGATAATACTGCCGACGTCGGCCAGAAGCGAAGCAAAAGCTCAGTCAAGCCAGGACAATACGAGCTCGCAAAATCAAACGACTCGACTCGATCCGACACCCGCAACGACCGCATGTTCGACCCATACCGCTGCAAGACGAGTTGTAATAACCGTTCCGAAACCGTCGTATTCCTGTTATCCTGCGGAACGTCAATTGAAAGCGCCTGCAGCTTCGAAGACTCTCCCAGAAGCCACTTGAGCTCCCAAGCTGAAGGCTCAAGGGAGATATGCCAGTGGAGTTCGGAGAGCACCAGCCCAAGCGGTTCTCGACCTGGGACGATGCGGAATGCGGAACCGTCAAGACGTAGCTTGGTTACTTGGGGTGTGGCAGCGAGTATGTCGTGTAGGACTGTCTGGCCGAACTTGGTGTAGTTGTGGAGGTGTAGGGATGTTATAGACGTTGTTTGTGATAATACGACAAGGTCGCTTGGGGATAAATCGAGGGAGCCTCGCAGGAAGAGTTCGAGGTGCTGGACTTGGGGAAGACTAGGTAGGATTTTTGCGATATCCCGAAGAGCCAGGCGCTCGTACTGTTGCAGGAGGAAGTACTCGCACGAGAATGAGAGGCTGCGCGTGAGTCTCCCTAGTGTCTGCCCACGCTCGGTTGTAGGGTCAATAGCCTTGAGATAGGCGGAAAGTTGGCGATATGTTTCGAGATAGGTTGAGCGAAAGAGAATGGCTTGTGCGTAGGACGAGAATGTGCGACTGACAAGGCAACAGGCCTTGAGTGTTGCGTAGTCGGAGGATACAGCGTCTATGACGCCCAGAACAACGTCCACAGGGACGCCAAACCTGACAAAGGCGGTGTTAAGGCATGCAAGGTCGTAGATAATTGACTAAGCTGCTCACATCTGTTCGGAGGGTGTCATCTAGCAACTTAACTGTTAGACCTCCAACCTGCATCCCACGGAAATGAGCTCACCTGAACGTAGGATATGGGCAAGACCTCCAACCTTCAACTTCACCTTCAAGCTCTTTATACAACCCCTCAGTCTCCGCGAGCTAGAACTGGCCAACCGAATACCGGAGCTTAGACAGCCGCTGAGAGAGGGAGAAGACCAGTGACCCCAGTTACAGGATTGTCAAGGAACTGAGATAGCACCTGCCACGCTAGGCTACGGCTTGAAGAACTAGGGGGGTGGGGCTCCACTCGAACGCAGCACCAAGTCGGGTCGGGGGGACTCTTATAACCCGCAGGGTGCGGGAATGCGATCCCTCCCTTGTTTGTGTATTGTATTCCGTGGCGATCAATCTGGTCCAGAGTATACATAGGTCGGGTTGCCAGAAGAGGTCTAGACAGGTTGAAATGTGATCTACGCATAGCGGAAGTATCGCTACAGAAATGAATTCATCGTATGGCCGGTAAGTCCAGGAGCGGGAAGCAGACCGGCCCAATAACTAGACCCTGTCTAGACCCTCTACGACCGGTCCTCCCGATCGGCTTTCCCTCCCATCATTCAACGACCAAGGACAAGTCAAAGTAAGCACCTATCCCATCCACTCCTATTCTCACACATAACAGACGCATCTAACAACAGCTCCGCCCCTCTCCTATCGCGTTGACACTTGAATCGCACGGCAAACACCTGTGCGTAACGTAGCCCACCCAATTGGCTGTCCCACATGTCTAGCTTCAAAGCCGGCTCAGACTCTACGGCGCCCTACGTCGACCCCACCCCGCTCCCTTCGGACATCCCGCATGTAGACGAGCTGGGTGTGACGTCTGCACCGTTAAAGAGCGCCGCGTTCTTTATCGGCGCGCACTGCAAGGATTATAACGGTGCGTTCTCCCACCCTTCATCTCACACCTCCTGTCTTGATATTAAGGGAGCATACTGACGGTGAGGGTGTAGATGATTTTATGCTGTGCAAAGGTGAATCGGCAGACCCGGCGCATTGTTTGAAGGAGGGCCGACGAGTGACGAGGTGCGCGGCGGACCTGATTGAGAAGATGCGCGAGAGCTGTGCGCAGACGTACGATGCGCACTGGCAGTGCTTGGAGAACAACAACCAGGTCTGTTCCTGTTATGCTTGAGATCCTAGGGAAGGTACGAGGTCGGAGCTGATCATCTGCACACCACGCATGTAGGAGTATTACAAGTGCAGGAAGCCGGAGCGAAAGCTCAACGACTGCATTTTCGACAATCTGGTACGCTCAATCATATTTTCTGACCTAACATCTCATCTCATTGCCTCTGTATTATTCAATCGTTCTCAGAAATTAAAAAAGACGATCCCCGGCGCCCCGACATACAAGCCGCAGGTACACGAGCTCAAAAGCCCTATATTCACACGCCAGCAGAAGTGAAGTGTACGTTGTACAGTGAGAATACAGTGCATTGCGGGGGGATGGTTTTATTAGTTGTTCTGTGAAGATCGTGAGCATAGGGCAAGACGAGGCATGGTCCTCCAGGAGGAAAGCAGAATGTGGTTGGTCACACCCGTCAGACTGGCTGTACGTCTGTGGTACAAGCGTAGATCTCGAAATGCTAGTACTGATACTAAAGCACTACCCACTCAACAATAAGTGCTGTAATTTATCTTGTCCTAAGATCGCCGGCAACCACGTGACTTATCAAGCAGAAATCATTCAACAAAAACAATTGACACCATCTCATTCATATGATTAAACTAAGGACACAGCGGTAGACCAAACCCAAATGGATCCAGACAAGCAAAAAAGGAGATAAAAAAGGACCGGGAATGTGAATAAACCATACGAGTACAGACTATGAGGGCAAGACGCGAGATACGAGACAAGGACTGACGAGACTAATGCGACAGTAAAGGCAGGGCAGATGCGGCGGGTGGATGTGGACAAGGAATGTAGAGTCGAGCATCACAGGAAAGACAGCTCATGTCGAGTGCTTCCTAGAATGTTTCCGTTCTGGAACGAGACCCTCCCCGTGCCGGATAGGCAAAGCGATGCCGCCGTGTCGAGAATTCGACAAGGACTCTGATCGCCTGTGCGAGTGCGAGTGGGAATGAGAGTGTGGGTAAGAGTGGGAGTGCGGGAGGGAATGAGAGTGTGCGTGTCGAGATGGCCGGGAGACGTATGCCTCGGTCGCGTGCATCTGCCGGGCATCGGCCAGGGATAACCGTGGCAGAGGCGCGTAGATCAATGGTCCGCCTTTAGTCTGAGTGTCACGAGACGGGAGCAGGAAGATGCGCCGGCCAGACGAGGCCTCCTCTTCTGAGAGCTCGTCGTAGTCGGAGCCCGAACCCGCTCGGACGAGTTGGGAGTAGTAGTCGGTGACTAAGAGGGTGAATTGCATCTAACAATAAGGTATTAGAGTTTGTTTCGGTTATCTTAACGAGCGTGGTACTCACCCTACAGATGAGCAGGATAGACATGACAGCGACTACTCCCACAACCCCTCGCTCAAAGTAGGTTTCGCAGTTCTCGATATTAAGGCCAGTGTCGGCCAGGTTGCGCATCAATTCTGGCTGGCGCGAAAGCTCCTCACAAACAGCGCCTCGCAAGGTCGGCTGCACACAAGCAAATGCGAACAAGAGCGTAGACATCGTCACAAAGACCAAATCAGCAATGGAATAGTCACGGAAGACACGGACATGAGCGGGTAATCGCTGTATAACAAAGGACCCGAGTAAGCACAATAATAAGCAATTACGTGGGGGGCGAGCACACACCTTCAGAGTACCGTAAAAGCCCGCGGCACAAGCCACACTGGCGACGCCCATGTAGATGCATATGAGCGCGCCCAGAATGCGGGCAACGTCGAGTGTCCAGATGTCGGCCGAGCCTTCCCACTCGCTCTCTCTCTCCTTGCGCATTGTCCACCATAACGTGACGATGTGGAGGGCGGCGTATGCATTGCCGATTGCCCCTAGTCCTGCGAGCACAAGCGTGGCTGTCCTGCAACGAATGGTATTCAGCATGGCCACTTGGCGGAGATGGAGCTCGAGGGTACACACCTGCGCGAGGAGACGAAACACCAGGTAGATGACCGAGACATGTGTCGGCCGTTAGTAATTTAGCAGGGCGGTGGGAGGGCGGTACGAGTGGATTGGAGAGTCGGGCAAAACTTATATGGGTGTGGGAGCTGGCGGAGGATGGCACGATGCACAGACGGAGGCCGAGGATGACTATAGCACGATGTGCTTAGTAGTGTCCCGCAAGAGGCGTGGGATTGATTTCAAACGACCGCGGACCAACCTGTCACATGCCGGCTCCGGCCAACTTAGCAACGCGACTGAGCCCGGTGACTGAGCCCACAACGTGAGTTCTGTCTCGCTTTGTCTTCTGTCGCTGCATGCGTCGATTATTATTTTATTTTGGGTTCTTGCTCGAACGTCTTGGCTGCCCAGCTTTGACCGACCCGCGCGAGCCGCTGCACAGTACACAGCGTGACGCCGGTGGGCCGGTCTGGGCAATGAATAACAAACGATCGGCTAGCGCCACCGACGTCGTCGATACCGATTCCACTCCAATTTCGTTCCTTTGAGCGACGTCACCGCCAGCATCGTCACAGGATAGCGTAAAGAGTACATTGTATATAACATACTGTGCCAAACAACATAGAATAGCAGACACTACAAAGCATATATCGCATACAAAGTCTATCCGCCCCCGCCGTCTGCAGCGTTCACCGTCGCCCGCACTGGGGGCGGCGCCGAGCCAGGTGTTGGCGTCTGCGAGGGCGACCCTGCCGCAGCGGCCGCAGCCACCTTGCCCAAACTGAGCTTGATCTTTTTCGTCCCCTCCACCCCAGCCGCAAGCTTCCCAACCAGCGGGAACGTGTCCTCGTCAGACTCTGGGCCTGGTGCCGCCGCCCCACCAGTCGCTTTGCGGCCCTCGGCATTCAGCGCCGCACGCTTGCCGTTGCTGTATAGCGCCAGGAGCTCGTCTTCCTCCTCTTCTCGTCTCCGCTTCTCTGCCCGCAGCTGGCTTAGTTGAGGCGGCCCGTCTAATCCTCCCTCCAGAAGCGTCGCCGGGGGGAACGTATCCATCTGCTCGCTGTCCCCATCCGCGTGCATATCCGCAAGGCGCGCCGCCGTCGGGCTCTCGGCCACAAACGCCGCGCTCCGCGTAAGTTTCCGCTCCGGACTCGGCGTAGTCCCTGGACTCGACTCTTTCGGCGACGAGTCGAGCGGCATGGGGGAGGGCGATAACACACTCTGGAAGGCCAACATTCCGTCCGTACTAGACCCGGTCACGGCTCCTAGGTCCTCTTCGTCCTCTTCATAATCTGCAAGCCCAAGCAGTCCCGCCGACGGAGGCTTGATCGGCTGGAACACGGCCGTCGAGCCGGACCCATCTGACCCTGCCCGTCCGCGTGCGCCGGTGCCAAGAGCCACACGACCCCGCTTCCTTTTTAGCGTGTTCATGGGTGGCATCTGGACGGGCGCCCACTTCAAAGGAACTTCCAATGTCTCCTCGTCGGCACTGTTAAAGTAGTCTTCCTCTTCCGCGTCCATGAGCCGGCCGCTGCCCCATCGGCGTGTACTATTGCCATTTCTGTACAAGTCGTGATTGGGTTAATTAGTCGACAGGATATGGCATGATTAGGACGTACGTCGAATTGGCCACAGGCTCCGCGGGTGGCGGCTCTTCATGGTTCTGCTCCCACCTCAATATAATGCCAGCAAAGCGCATCCCGACCATCGGCAGTTTCGCTAGCTCCCGGATCCGTTCATGATGCTTCTCCATCATGTAGTCGATCACAACACGAAGGTTCTCCTACATTAGAGCCAATTTGTTAGTCCTGTCACGGTCACATCCATATCAGTATCTAATCTCACCCGCCGGATGTACTCGAAAAACTCCTGACAGGTCGAGCTGAGCATGTTATCCCTTCTCGCCTCCCGCGCGGTTAATTCGATGATGGGCAGCACCACGTCTTGCTTGATGAGATGCCGCGTGACAAAGACGTTGGGGGACCTGAAACATGCCCGGAAGACCCGCAGCGAAGCTGACACATTCCGGCCACCTCAGTATAGAGTCATAAAAATCGACTGATAAATAACGACTCACCCAATCGTACGTGCTTTTCTCTGGAAGAGAGTAGGGACGCCAATTTGGCCGCGATGTTAGACGCGCAGATGTAGAACTGACACCTGTGGCCATGCTGCAGGACAAAATTGGATAGAAGGTCGCACAGGAAGAGGAACTGCGACGCTTGATCGCGTTGAGTGGTGAGTGGCGCTCCTAGAACGTGTACCGCGCGTGTTAGCCAAGTCACCCCAATGTATTTCGAAACGGCCTACCCTGCAGAGCCGTAAAATCCGGGAGGGCGAGGATGGGCTTATAGAGCGAGACAATGCATTGCTCGTAGAAGAACTGCAAGAACTTCTCCGTTGCTGGGTCCTCCCTCCTCGACATCGCAGCTTTTGCGGCTGCCGCAGCCGTGGGTCGCTAGCCACCACCACAATCGACTCATTACCTCCCCGCACCAACTGAAATAGCCTGGGAATACTCACCTCGCCTAGGCCTCCGTCACTTCCCGCACCCTGCACCTCTAATAACACCTTGAGCGCATCGGCAACCTGACTCCGCAACGCCAGATCCTTCGTCCCTCCCATCGTCGCAATCAACTGCTCCAGCAACGTCCGCACACCATGCTCCGCATGCTGCAACACGTTTTGCCGTACACCGTGCGGGTCATACTCCATCACGCTGAGCAGAATATCCCCACACAAATGCTGTACCGAAAGCATATCTGGCGTCGGGTTCTGCACAGACAGCGCCCACTGGATTGCATAGAGCACACCCCTATCCACGAGTAACCGGTACAGTGCAAACCGAGTCGTGACTTGCACGTTCTTGGCAGTCGCGCACAGCTGGTGAGTCATCCTGATGATATCCTTTCTCCGCGTGTCGAGGTCAGGCGAGATGGAGGAATATTCAGGAAGTGGGACAGGGCCGATATCGGGCGACGAACTCCCGCCGTTTTGGATCACGGGTGCTTGTACGGGCACGTTTGTGGGATCCTCGACGGTGTCGAGTACGTGTTTCCCGTCTTTGGCTTTGATCTGTGGAAAGGCGGAGAACATCCGTTGGAGAAGGGTTTCCTCATGCTGAAAGTGAGTGACGATGTCGATTTGGTTGAAGATGATGAACGAGTTGAGGATGTTAAAGGTAGGGTCGTCGAGCATTCGGGCCAGGACGACGTCTTTGAGGAATAAAAGTCGATAAGTCTGGTGGATCTTTTTCCGTACGACGGCATCACGAATCGGGACAGCCTCGCGGTAGTGCGCGACCGAGGATAGAAAGTCTCGGTATGCGCCCTTGTGCTCTGGGAACTCGGGATCATCTGGGCGCACGAGGTGTTAATACCCGGACCAGCGCGGCAAACCTAAACTTAAACTAACATTCCAACATTCCAAGCACACCCGGGAATATCTCATCGGACAACATATGTTCGTACATAGGGTGTTCGTTGAGCATGACTGGTGTGCGGCGTCAGTTTCGTTCATTTGAAGTTTGAGTTTGGCTAGTTGCTCACTAATCGTCTGCATGATTCGACATAATGCATGCAGGTGCGCCAGATACTCTGACCGTTCCGCTTCATAGAACAGTTCTATAAGTGAGCACACAAATTTCTGTATGTCACGTTTGTCAACACATTCAACGTTCAGAAGGAACGAGTATACCTGATACACTAGGGTTTCGCAAATCTTTTCCTTGAGAGTTGGATTTTTGGACAGAAGCTTGATTGCACGGTCAATGTCACCTATGGTACCAAAATCAGGTGCAGGTATTTGACCAGCATGCATAAATGATTGCATAACACGCCGGTCAAGTGACATCTTTGGGGTGGACGGAGGGGATGATGATGTGGGATCCTCTGTAACGTTGGGTGGGTGAGCCACTCCCCACACGAGCCTGTCAGAAAACAAAACGTACGTTTGCCCTTGAGATGTCGCTGGACTTCTTGAATAAAATCCCATATTTCGCCACAACCATCCAAGTCCTGGAAGCTCAGCGCAAAGTCTGTGCCATCTGGCTCGGTCCATACAATTAGGGTCTCTGCAGTGAACACAAACAATCACATGAGAACGGGCAGGTTGGAATCGAAGAGAGCGCCACGCACGACCCAAATCCCCCTGTTCCCCTTGCTGGCGCTGGTAGACGTCCTGTGCCCGAATCTCACACCGTAACAGCTCGCTGTCGGTGAACTCGCTTTTCACGATGATAACAGCCTTTTCTGTACTCTCATCATAATCTGCCGAGCACATCCCCGTCCCACGGTCACTCCAGCAAGCACCTTTTAGTTCGTAGACCTAGAGGCCACATCAAACATTGAAGCAGCCGATCAACACACCAACCCTCAGGGAACATACCTTGACTCGCCGCATCTCGGCTGTTGACCATTCGTCTGCAGGCGTCCAGTCGTCCTCCACCTCGTTCATATGGGCGTCCACACCCATTCCAAGCCCGTCATCCAGCCCGCCGTCCGAATGCAAGCCGCGCGAATCGCCGTCGAGTGTTATCTGGTGGTGTGGAGAAAGCGAGTGAAGCTCGCTGGGAGAAACCGTCGTGCGAAGTTCATGCTGCATAGCCTGCTGCTGCTGTTGCTGCTGGTCTAGGTCGATGTCTGGGAGCACGTCGAGGGGGTAGGGGTCGATTTGGAGTGCAGTGTCAGGCGCGGGAGAAGCAGCACGCGGCGAAGAAGGCCCTGGCTGGGACGAGTCTGTGTCCGCGTTCACATGGAGAGCGGGTGAGCCGTCCATTAAGTAAACGTGGTCGGTCGGAGTAAAGCCTGTGGGGCGGGAGGCGTATGGGTTCGGGTAAGGTATCGTCGTCAATCTCGAGCCGTTTGTTGTTTCGTCTACAAGTGAGACCCCAGACACACCACAGCCACAAGCCGCATCTTTTCCCCTCCCGCCGGCTCGATGGATGAATCTGAATTCAAGGTACACCTGGCAAGACCACGAACTCGGTATCTTTTCTCTAAACGACCGGGGGATGCCCTATCGTAGCTGCCTCGGGGCGAGCCTGACTCACGACAGCCAGAAATCCTTCCTTTGCCTAATAAACTTCTAGCACCGCAATACAAATCATTCCCTGCGACAAGCGCAAAATATCAAGCATTGATCCGGTTCTTGTACGTTGCAGCAAGCCTCCGATCGAGCCACTCCCGAGCTGTCATCTTTTCATCTGCATCAACCCCGAACCTCTCACGCACGCTGTTTCGCGCGTGTTGCTCTTCTTCGGCGTGGACCATCGGGATACGTGAGAGGAGCACATCGTCCGTCGGATGTCTAATCGTGGGATAGATGTTTAGATCTCCTGTAACAGGTCCGTACACGACTCACAAGAAGTATGCGATTGAATATCGACCTTGCGAAGCCTCTGGACCGCGGGGTAGAGAAACTCGGTGCACAGTGCTGGTGTACCGGCCTCCGGACCAGAAGCTACATTCGGGTCCGTGTCAGCAGGAGGTATCAGACACCTAGGGCCGGGGTTGTTACTTACTCGAAAAGATCGCCGATATTGACTAGCACGGCATCATCGACAACAGGTGCATCCAACCACTCCCCGTTTGGCAATTTAATCTGCAGGCCGCCAAGCGTCTTCTACTTCGCAGGAATAACGCCTTCCAGTCATTTCTATTGTGAACCGACGCGGGGGAGACGTACCTGGAACAAGAGTGTCAAGGAACCTAGACCGCTCGATGGCTCGATTAGTCTACGATGTGGCTGAGCACTAAACTGCGCACCATAGTCAGAATGTGCACCAGCGCGGATCTCATCTTGGCTTTGCTCTTCTGGGATATCACATGGAGGATAGTAAAGTAAACGAAGGATAGAGCTTTGCTGGCTGTCGTATGTGTGTCGAGATGTAAAGTAGTCTTCAGGCAGCTGAACCATATCTCCTCATTTCAGAACTGATAGGATAGATAATCAACACTTACCTGGAGTGTCTGGGCGAATGATTTGAGAAGGCTCATCGAGAGCTCATGACACCCCTGCATGAACGCCGAAATAGTAGGAACGTGTTGGTTTAAGGTCGGCGGTAACGGCTGAACAGGCTGCCCGTCGGCTGTAAACTTGGAGAGATTGAACGCCCTAAAGGATACGTTAGTTATCAATGTAAAGCTCTCAACCGCTACACACATACTCCTTTATGTCTCCTGACGGATGGCCCTTTGAGTCAAGTCTTAAAGAAAGCATGCATACATGCGTATGTTGTAGTTCAGTGAGGATAAACTTGGACTTACGATTCTTGTTTGTTTCTTACCCATCCCCTATTTTGCACTGTGATCGATACCTTCTCTTTCTCCTCTGTGGACTCTCCCTCAAAAAATCCTTTGCTTAGAGCGAACATCTCCCCTACGAGGGCCTGAGACGGCGTAGCAGCATGCTTAACAAACAAAAAACCAAGATCGCCAATAGCCGCAGAGACACTCTTGGGATCGGGACGCTCAGACATATCAATTGAAGGAATATCTAGTTTGCTCATGGCTGGCGAGTTAAAGTTGATAAATTTGGACAAACGAGTCGTGTATTGTGGTCGACCGCAGGGGCAGGCACGAAGCGCCGGACTACCAAGGTGATTTGCAAGCAACAGAGAGGATTTCATATGCAGGAGGATTCGGGGTCCTTTTCGCGTGGGATGACGCAAGCTGGTCCGTGCGCTGGGGTTAACCACGCGAAATCTCCGAAGTTGTTTTAGTTTAGAGACAGGGAATTGACAGTTATTATTGAGATGTCTAGGTCTGTGAGGGCTGGGCTTCTTGCATCGCATACCTTGCTATGGAAGTGCCGCGAGCTAACTGGTTTAGGTATCATTAGGGCCCGAGCCACAAATAGCGCAACACCAATGTAGCGAACGTTTGAGGGGATGTCCAATTAGGGGCGTTTTAGAGGATTTGCCATTGGGATTGGATGGCGTTGTGGACGTGTTTCCTCCTAGTTGATTAGGGGACCGCTGTCGAAGCACGATCGGCACGTGGAGTACGATGATCGCCCAGACTTAAAATTTGACTCCACACTACACAACGACAGACTCGATCCCGAACCCGGCGGAAAGTCCAACTTCTATTACACTTGGCCTTTGATACCATGGTCTCTCGCCCTCGCTCGCCGCCGGGATCTCCAGGCCCGACCGGGACCAAACGACGCAAGACTGTATCGGAAGTTAGCGGGGCTGCTGGTAACTTCCATCCGGGTTTGTTGGAGGGGCAGAGTGTTACAGGTTTAAACGAGCAGTATGCGGCATCGCAGCCGTATAAGCATGCTGTCATTCCGACTTTGTTTTCGGACGAGCTGTTGAGGAATGTGAAGGATGAAATCCTGGAGAATGTAAGCTTTACTGAGAAGGAGACGGATATATACAAGGTATGTCGGTTTTGTGTCTGCAGCTCTGTAGCTCCGTAGCTCCGTAGCTCTTGAGCTGAAGCCCACCATGCGTAGGTTCACCAAACGGGAGATCTTGCATCGCTGTCGTACTTGACGCCCGAGCAGCAGGCACTATTTCCTGCGTTGATGAAACTCCGTGAATCTCTCTACTCCCCCGAGTTTAGGAGCTTTATGCGCGGGGTAACTGGATGCGGTCCATTATCTGGAAAGAAACAGGACATGTCCGTCAACTCTTATAAAAAAGGCGAGCTGAGTATCATAATGCTTCCTCTCATTGTCTGACAATACGACGACCAGGATGCCATCTTCTAAACCACGACGATGTCATTGGGACTCGTCGAGTGTCCTACATCCTCTATATGCCCCTCCCTCTCGACCAGGCTTGGAAGCCGGAATGGGGCGGCGCTCTAGAGCTCTACCCCGTTTCAACACGGGCAGATGGCACGCTCGAACCAGAGTGTAAGCCTGTAAAGGTGATCCCACCTTCGTGGAATCAGTTCATCTTTTTTGAGATTCAACCTGGCCGGGTGAGTTTGCTCTCAAAAGAAGTGTTGTGCTTGATAGCTTATGAATGCAGAGTTTTCATTCAGTTGAGGAAGTGGTAGTGGATGAAGGTGACAATCAACGACAGCGGCTAAGCATAAGTGGTTGGTATGTGATATTAGGCACGTTCGTTATGTCTTCTCACTCGATACTAGGTTCCATCGTGCGCAAGAGGGCGAGGAGGGATACGACCCAAACGACGTACCAAAAGAAAAGAGCTCACTTCAGCAGTTGGTGCGTGGTCCATCCTGTCTAGCCTTTCTGTTGGCTAACCAGCACTCTCATGCCCCTAGTCTGCCTCGATCAATACCCCGTTACAACCATACCCTTCCGACGCTCTCACCCAGCTTAACCCACAAAGCCTCGAATTGAGCGACACCAACAAAACATTCCTATCCCAATTCCTTAACCCAACATACCTCACACCCAGGGCTATCGAGACGCTTGCAGCAAAATTCGCCGAAGAGTCAAGTCTAGACCTCCACAAGTTTTTGTCAGATGACATTGCTGCCGAGCTAGAGACCGGCTTGCGGAATATCGACAACAAGGCCAACCAAGCGTCTCGTAACGGGAAAACTATACCCAGTCACGAGTATGGTAGCGATGAGTCGGGCTGGGAGCTATCCGGTCCTCCCCATCGCTTTAGGTACTATCGCGGAACAGACGCTTTGGCTGGTGACTCAGGAGCTGGTGCGATCATCCACCGTCTTCGTACCGAGTTGTTACCGTCCTCTGCGTTCCGAGCATGGCTTGCCGTCGTGACGTCCCTTATTCCGATGGGGTATGCGATCACTGCTCGACGATTCAGGCCTGGTCTTGACTATACGTTGGCGAGTGCTGTGGAGGACGATTCTCGGTTGGATGTATGCTTGGGCTTGACGCCTGAGGCTGGTAGTGAAGACGAGGGGTGGGAGAATGGCGCTTGGGGCGGATGGGAGGTAAGTTTGCGCAGTGCATATAGTTGGTACATTTAGTTGACCGGTGTTTGACAGTGCTACATGGCACCTCACGAGGGAGACGACGATCCCGAAGTGTACAAGTCCTCGAATGGCAAGACGAAGGCTGCTGCTAGTAAAGCAAGCGGTGAGAGTTCAAAGGCACCAGCAGATTCGAAGGGTAAGGGAAAGGCGAAGGCACAACAAGAGGACGAAGATATGTCTGAAGACGGAGAAGATGAAGACGGCACCCTTCTCACCGTCCAGCCTGGATTTAATCGCCTATTGATTGCGTTGAGAGACGAGGGCGTCATGAAGTTTGTCAAGTACGTCTCTGCAGCCGCCCCAGGGAGTCGGTGGGACATTTCTGGAGAATGGGAAGTTGGCATGCTGCAGGCAGACGATGAGTCTGAAGGCGAAGATAACTAGTAGCCTATGTATTGTGAACAAAACATCTTGTACATGTACACACCACTCAAAATACAATCTTCTTTCCGGCACTGGGTACGATCGCAACTGCTTCCCTCTTGGCCATCGCAAGCGCCGCACCGGGCTTTGGCCGCAAGCGACCATCCCTCGCACGCACATACTGCTCGTCTCCCTTGGGTGCCCGTTTCTGTGGCTGCTCCTTGGCCTCTGTAGACTCCTGCTCGTCTTCGTTGATGCCGGTGTTGGCCTCCATAATCTTTCGTTTCTTCGCCGCCCTCGGGGTCTCCTCCGATTGCTCTGTTTCAGCTTGGGCTTTGCGGGGCCGTGGACCTCCGCCTCCGCGTCGGACAGCATCAGGAGACCCGTATTCGAGGACCAGCTTTCGTCCGTTCAGGTGATGATTGCGAATGTTGACGAGCACAGCGGTAGCATACGAGGTATTAATAAAGTCAAGGAATGCCCAACTTCAGGACTAGTCAGTTAAACATGTGGTGTTTGCAGCGTAAAATTTCGCGCACCCTTTGCATAATCCGCTATCCTCGAATGTCCCCAGTCGTATCTTCTTGAGCCATCGTAGGGGTTTCCCACCTGGGTTCTTCGCTGCTCCATCCTTCTTCGCTTGCTCCTCCAAGTCACTTGGGAGCCCGTGCCCCTCGATCATTTGACGTATATCGTCTTCCTTGGTCTCAAAGGGTAGATTACCCATGAATAGCGTCTGGGCAGCTGGCTGTTTCTGTGCACGAAGGATCTTTTGCGCAGTTTTGGAGTGGGCTGATGTAGATGACTGGTTCGCAGGAGCGCCTTTCTCGTCATCCACAGGTGTAGTCTTTGGAGCATCGGGCCTACCAGTGAAGTCGTCGCCTGGGGGCATCACAGTCGGTCACACAATGCATAAAATTGACTGGTTTCACCCACCGTTCTTTATTAACAGCCTCCGGCCATCCAAATTTCGCTCCGATAGAGTTATGGCAAGAGTTTGGGCGTCAGGAGTAGAGAAGTCGACGTATGCAAATCTACCCGCGTATATGATAAACATTATGCCAAACCAAGCCAAGGAGTGCTATTCGCTCACCCTCGATTCTCTCCTCGCATACCTCGACCATTGCCCACATCCAGCTTTTTGGGCATATGTATCCGAGATATTTCCCCGACCCCTTCAAAGAACTCCTTTATCTGTGCCTCTGTCGTTTTGAAGCTAAGGTTACCCACCCAGACGGAATTCTGGCGAACGGGTGGTGCTTTGGTTTGTGACTGTGGTTTCGAATTAGGCTTGGATGCTTTCGAGTCGAGCTCTTCATCGTCGTTCTCGCCAGAAATGACCTCCTTTAGCTTGCGCTTTTTCGCTTTACGCTGGGCTGCGTGCGACAGCACCTCGACCTCGGCCTCAGCAGCCTCAGGATCTGCTTCAGTAGTTGTTGGCAAGTCGGAGGTTACATTGGAATCTGAGGGAGTAGAATCGGATTGAGCAGGTGTAGTCTCCCTTTCCTGCTTCCGCTTGGATTTCTTTTGTTTGACGGGCGATGGAGTGGTTGGTGCAGACATGGAGGAGCTCAGCAAGATTCAAAAGTTATTGGATTTGATTCGGACCCTGACACACATCAATCAAGCGTCTATTTCGACTCGTAACCACGATTGGTCATGACTGACTGCCAACTCAACCACGCACAACCAGAATTGTATCGCGCAGCTAGCCCTTCGTGAACCGTCTATTTTACAGGAGATGTCAGAGTATATTCAAGGTGTTTCAACTCCAGAGGCGCATGGACAAGATCCTATCCTTGTTGTGGCAACGGGAGGTATAGTGACCCATGCCTTTCTCTCTCTAAGTCATTAGATTTACTCCGAAATGGGTACACCTTCCTTGAATTTAGGCACCTCTGGTCTGGTGAGGCCCGCAAAGCTACTCCCATCTTGCGTTGCCTCTGACAACTATCCAACTTCCTCATATTCCCTAGGGGTTTCAAGCACTTATTGATTTCGCCAAACAGTCCAAGGATAATATCATTCTAGTCCTAGGGTGCCGGTCTCCGGCCAAACCTTCTATCTCAGAAACACTAGGCAGCTTGGAAAAAGTGCATAAACTTGATATCTTTGACCTCGACCTCGCCAAGTCAGACTCAATTCAAGCCTTTGCTGCCTATGTTTTACAAACGTACTCTCAGAATATTTCTGTGCTCCTGCTATGTGCAGGCGCTGTTTTCTCGCAGCGCTTGGTCAATGAAGCCGGTATTGAGAAAACACTACAGGTTAATGCTTTGAGTCAAGCTCTGTTGCTTCAGTGTTTATGGAAACGTCTAGTCGACTCTAGTAATGGTGGCCTGGCGCCTTCTCGAGTGGTATTCGTAGCTTCGTCCCTACACAAAAACGCAGCTCGAGGTATTTCGGCTTTTTTCTAATGAGCGATTTTATGAGTTATATTTATGATTAGACCACGAAGTATCGCCGTCAACGATTGAGGATCTCCTGGATGATAAGCGCTGGAAGTCGATGTCGGCATATTCACTCAGCAAGCTTGTGCAAATGCATATATTCCTTATTGCTGTCGATTCTTTTGCTGAGTTTGAATCTGGTTCGACTCCTATTGCGATAGCAGTTAGCCCAGGTAAGTTTCCTAGATACAGAACCTGATAGACACCCTGCCTTAACTCCAGTAACACATAGGATTTGTCCCGCAGACAGGTTTAGTTCGAGAGTATCCATGGTGGACTCGCCTCGCAATGATGTACATCATGCCAATGCTACCTTTCACGACGTCTTTAGAACGAGGCGAGTAAACTGTAGCTCCCTACAATCTTCCATGTGAATAACCTTGCTAAACTAGGGGCTAGCACTATTTGTGAAGCTATGATAAGGCAGGACCTCACGCCAGGCACCTATATATCACCACATGGAAAGGAATCCTTGGCACCACAGTGCCTAGACACTATTCTACGATCGCAGTGGCGCGACTGGCTCGTTCTGAAAGGCTTTTGGATGAGTAACCCCCAGTCCATAGGGTCGGAGTACTGTAAGCATTCTTTGTCGCTAACCCATCCGGCTCGGCTAATTGAAGAACCGCAACAGAAGCTGCCCAGGAGTACTATATTCGCCCAGCTCTGAATTCTGAGCGGAACTTGCCTTTGGTTCTCAAAGCCTGTCATGTTGCATGTACCGTATGGTTGTATTCTATCCTACGTTCCAGGGAATACTAAACTTTCTGGATCTTCTCGAGAATTGAGACAATGTGAGAGCAGGTGAGCGAATTGTGACGTTATACTACCGCCTGCAACTAAATTGACCAGATGTTTTTATTGGTATCCGGCTGGTGCGCCGGTCAGAAGCAACCGTTTATTGTCACTCCTGACTCATGGGTGACGGGTACTGAGGCCTTCATCCCTAGATGTACATGGTGACTAGGTCTTCGACTCACCTTCCCCGAGGCTGGTCCGCGTGCCTGCTACTTCGACGCGCGAATTTCGGTTACCATGGACCGCGTGACCTTGGCCATTGCTCTCAGTGTGTAGGTATTGCGTTCTTTATCCGAAGGCGACAACCTCGTGGTAAGCATTAGCTCTAGCGCTCCTAAAGATAGTACTCATCGGCACTTGATTAGATTCCGAAGATAAACAGAAAATCGCGTCAGTTCGATGCAAGGGGTATGTATGCGCCGCAGGATTCTTGCGGTTCTTGAAATAGCACACGCATGCTCGTAGAGGTCTAGCTAGCCCACTATACTATTTGTATTTTTGGGATGGCAATTGCATAAAGGAAAAACACAGGTGTTGGTGAGGCTAGAATCTGAAAGATTTTCCCTCCTTGCAATTCTACCATGCTGTTTTCCATTCGGGCTGAATTAGCGACAACAAGCGTCGATCCTGCTCGGGCATACCGGTGCGTAGTTGTGCCCTGGTCTCCCGAAACCCATGCTCATGTTGTGTCTCAAGGAAATGGCAGCAGCAGTAGTATGTGTGTGAATGACTCTTAAGTTCTCCGCTGACCCCTTAACGCAGCTATCCTAAAGAGCTGTGGTGGGCAGTTGGCTGCTTCATTGCCATTATCACCCTGCTTCGTCTTATCTCGCTCGCCAATGCCAGTTGGACAAAACGATCTGCTCGCAGCGCTCTGAACACCACGCAGGCCGGCGATGAAGAGAAATCTTCCATCCCTTCAGTAACTTCTGGTACCCCAGGAAACGGGAGCGCGGCCTACCGCCGTATCCCTTCAGCCACCTTGTCCTCAGCTCAGCTTATCCTATTCCGAACCAGGCTCCCATTTCATCGTCTTCACCATCTAAACGTGGCCGAGACATTGGTGTCTATTGGGTACCTCGCAGGTATGGTCCATTTCAGCCCAGTTACTAGCTAGATGCTCAAGGTTTTAACTATGTTGCTCAGCGCTCTTGACCTGGGGCTTCATATCAAGTACCTAATCTTCGTACATTCCGAAGTATACGTCACTCAACGAGAGACTTTCACAGGTCCAAACCTTACAGTCACTTACTGGGCGAACCGTGCAGCTCACCTTGCAACGTCTCAAACACCCCTCATAGTTGCGCTTGCGGGAAAGAACAACATTGTCACATTAATAACTGGCATAGGGTACGAGAAGGTAATGTGCCTGTAGCTATCTTTACCAAGCCAATTTTCTTACCATCTCTGTCTAATACACAGCTGAATGTGCTACATCGAGCATCCGCTCGATCGACCTTGATTTTGATTTGGGTCCATGCGTTCGGTAGGTGGAAACTTGGGCTTGCGGGCCATTTTTCGCTGGTATGTAATCTCATAGCCGAAGAGAATCGCTAACTCATGGGGTTTTAGGATGAAGTCGATATGCGATTTGGTGTCGTTGCAATGGTTGCTTTTACTCTCGCGGCCATACTTTCCATTAGGCCTATCCGAAATATGGCCTACGAATTCTTTCTGATCGCCCACATCGTTCTGGTCGCTATGTATCTCATCTTTGGATTGTTTCACGTGCCAGGTAGGTTCGGCTATGGTTTAAACACCGATCAACAGCTCATCAAACGCTACCTAATTAATTAGAAGTCAAATTTCGTTTCTGGCCTGCCTTGGCAATCTGGGCACTCGATCGATTGCTTCGTGCTTTGAGGCTAGTCGTTCTAAACCGTCTATGGCTCAATATCTTCCCTACTGGAAATACTGTCGATCAGGCGTCTGTTGAGCGCGTATCAGATGATACCGTCCGTCTGACTGTGCGTAGAAACCTCAATTGGTCGAGTGGTCAGCACGCATTTATCATTGCGCCATCTGTGGCGAGGTTCCCTCTCGAAGCTCATCCTTTTACGATTGCGAGTGCCTACAAAGCAAGAACAAATGCAAATGCCGAGGAATCGAACAAACATGATCTGGTCTTCATTATCAGGGCTAGGGATGGATTTACCAAGCGGCTACTCGAAGCATCAGATAAACGCCAAACTATTCCGGTATACGTCGATGGGCCATATGGCGCACCTCCCAGCCTTTCACATTACACCACATGCATCCTTTTCGCTGGCGGCAGTGGTGTTTCATACACATTGCCCCTTCTCATTGATCTCGCTCGGTGAGTTCCCCTTCCGCTGAGTACATAAAGAAATCACTAATTTTGGTGTCCATCAGCCAAGTTCAATTGGGGAATGCGGTCGCTCGACGAGCCCTTTTCGTATGGGTAGTTCGCGACCGTTCTCACGTTGCTTGGATCTCGAATCTCCTACTTGAAGCCGTACAAAGCTGTCCTTCTACCTTGGAGCTTGACATTCGTATCCACGTTACTCAACATATGGTTAACGTAGTGCTTCCCAATGCTTCCACCCCATCCATGGATGCAATGACACCAGTTGAAGACAAATCTGGTAATTTTGAGAAGTCCTCTACTTCTCTCTCGCACTTTGAATCCGTGAAGGTTGTGGGCGGTCGTCCGGACATCCATGCGCTGATTGACGAAGAAATCAGCTGCTCGACCGGCCGGGTTTCAGTCGACGGTAAGTCTTGCGCTGGCTCACTTCGGTGAGCCCGTTGCTGATTATATGCTTAGTATCTGGGCCTTCCTCGCTGGCTGATGGCGTTCGCGGTGCTCTTGTATCCTGTGAAAGTGCGAGGCCATCGGCTGTTCTTCGCGGGACGCCCCGTGCTACGCTGCATGTTGAGGTGAGCCTTTTTGGCAGGAATCGGTGATCATGTAATATTCTAACGCGTCATACAAGACCTTTGGTTGGTAACCCAACGTACAATCGTGCGAGTGCTGCTAGTTTCAAGCTGGTTTATTCTTGTTTGATCGTTGTCACCTCACAGTCCGTTGTTGCTAACAGGGGCTGGAGGTATATTTCAATTGAATATGGGCAATTATGTTGAACGACTTTGTTTAGTGTTGAAATGCTGCGTCTATTTAACGGTGCTGAGTTGTGGTTGAGACATCTTGGCATTTATTGTCCACAAAGGACAGAGACAAATCCGGTTTGTTGTACTTTGGACAAGATTACGTGCCTGTCAAATGTCTCCTCCGTGCCTGCTTCTTGCCTATCTTGGCAACTATCACCGACTGCATTTGGTCTGGTTGCCACATGGTGGTTCTGTTGTCTCATTATCGGTCCTGCCCAACTCTGTGCATCTCAGATCCGCTAGCCACCACACTGACTACCCCATCCCGGCCTTTTGTTTCCCTACTTCAACCCCCCCGCGTCGTGTCAAATGGTCTCCAGCACTTGAAATTGCTGGAGCATAAACCTTGCATGCCCCTTTGAACTTGCCTCTCTCGACCTCTGAGCTGGTCTCACACTCTTTTATTTTCGACGTTTATCAAGGCCGGCCTGATTTTATTCAACCAAACTTTCAAGAATGTCTTTTATTTCGTCGTACGCGGAGTCTTTGTTGAAGATGGGGCTTGGTGAGTAACCCGCCTGAGCCGTCTTTGGCCATTCAAGACGCGCTGGGCTAATCTTGATTTGTTGCTAGAAGAACCATCTTCTCAGGAGTTCATTGAGCACTCCGACTAGTGAGTCCTGGCCATATTCTCATGCTTGAATATGTGGGGCTAACAACAAAAAAGCCGTACTATTGCAGCCTTTTTCCTTGGATGGACTTTTATTGCTTGCCTTCGTTACCTCGCACTCGCTACCCTTCGACACCCCTTCACTGTCTATCTTGTTAGAGCTGCTCTCCGGCGGCCCATCATTGTAACTATCGCGGAACGACGTCTCAGAGCTTCAACTAATGGCGAAGGACACACCGTTCAAAGCTGGCTCCAGGATACCCATGGGAGTTCTGAAAAAAGCAAACCGGACCGGCCGGAAGGAACACGCCATTTATCTGTAGTTCTCACAGGTACTTTTACTGTGGCGGTCTTTATGCAGTTTCTCTCGTTGCTGGATTTCAAGAGTCAAACCCAGGATGTTCTTTGTATCATTGTTATCGCCTGGGCTGGGATCGCTGTAGCTGCAGCGAAAATTGCATGTCTCCTGCGGGTGGGTCTTATTGCGTGGGCTCACCTAGCAACAGCTGAGCAACTGTATTTTTAGATAACATTCGATCTTATGCGATTAGGAACAGGATCGTTCGAGAGAATTGCTTCGTGGGTTATACTGCTTTTGTCGTTCGGTGAGTACTTCTCTCCAAACTTGGTTACGATTCTAAAAACGAATAATGTAGGCGCTTCCTTGGCACATGCTACCATTTCAATCGGAGCAACGAGAGACGTCCCCCAGATTCCAGGCCTCTCACTGTGCTACCGCAGACAGTACGTAGCTTACGTCGAATAACTTGACCAAAAGCTCATGATACTCTTTTAGCTTCTTACCGACCTCAATGACCGTCAGCCTACTGAACATCCTGTTGGAGCTGTACTTTGTGGCGCGCACGTTTACTCTACTTGTCCCTCAATTCCTTCAGTTCCACCACAAGGTAAGAGCGGTTTTGATACTCGAGTGGACGATCTATTTATCTCTTGACATAGGTTGAAATGATGATGGATGTCCGCGTAGCTCGAGTCGCGAGCATCCTTTGCCTTGAACTCCTCACACTTCTGCCCAACTCGCTGTCGATCAACATTGCAGCGGAGTTCATCCCTTTCAGTTTGGGTACACTGCTTGTCCTTGGTACGCCCCTTCAAGTTGTGACTAAACATATGTGGTAAACTGACTTGGTGCAAAAGCCGCTTTCAACCATCATCCCAGCAAGCCAGCTGAACCGAGTAGCCTCCCGACATCCCACCGCACCAGCGTGATCGCCTTCCCTACGAACAACGGGCGTGACGACGGCTCCATGATTTCGCTCGAAGAAGCCGAGGCAAAACCAGTTAAGCTCACCCTCGACATAGAGGCGCCTGTCCAACCACCCGCCCGGAAAGAATCTCTCCATTCGGAGCCCGCTCGCAAGCCCCGTTCTTTGCACAAGTCCCGGCAGTCCCGCGCAAGTCACGTTAGCTACGACTCCGAGGCGGAAGCGCGGAGCGTTCGGGGGGCTGTGGTGTCGTTTGCGTTTAAGAGCGGAGAGGTTGAGCCCATGCCCGCTATTCCATATGGGATTTACCAACCCAAGCTTGTCGGGTCCCCCAAGATTGTAGCTAGCGCTTCGCAAGCTGGGTTTCGCGGGTCAGATTTGAGCCTTGGTGCGCCTGTACGGCCGAACGTGGTGGCTTTGCCTTCACCTTTGGGCTCATCGACTGAAATGAAGCCTTTGCCCCTGCCTAAACCGCCTCTCAGTACGCTAAGGCTTCCGGCTGTCAACTCCCGCGCCCAACTGACAGACACCCCGACTCCAACCGACTCGGTTGTCTATGGCTCCGATGTCATCCGCCGTTCCAACCCCACTGCTTCTCCCCAACTGGCCCATCGTTCCCCAGGCTCGAGCCTTGTCCGGCACGACACAACCTCGAGTCTCAGGTCCGTCTCGCACGTCTCTTCTCAGCCGTACACTGGTCCGGATCTCAGCCATTTCTCGATGGGAAGCCAGAGCACTACGTTCGAGACGCGGGATTACTTAGGTGTGTCTTCGCGTTCGACAGGCCCCTATAGGACGCCTACGCTGGGTGCAACTACGCCGCCACAGAGGGTCAAGTCGTTGGCTAGTTCGGGGTTGGGATCGATGACCATGAGTCTGGGAAGCTCGCGGGGTAGGCCTGGCATTGGAGGGTAGTAGAAATACTGAGTAGGCAGTGCACTTTTTACATTTACCCTTTCCAAGTTTCAGAATTGTTTAGCACTGTACTAGTTTAAGTTGGCCTACGTTCTGTTCGTATTTGTACTTGGATTCAAACGACAGTATGGGTGCTGTATTGTATGTTCACTGTATGTAGATAGCCTTCGGATATTTGAAAACACACGCTCGTTGTATTGGATATTTCAGTTTGGATAGAGGGGCAAGAAAACGAAAATGCTACGAGATAGCCTAGTGTACATAGAAGCAAACCGAAGCCAGTCCGTTAAGGGCGGTATGATACAATGATGATAGTTCCAATGTTGATGAAAATGACGACAGCCAAATCCGGAAACGTTCAAGCAAAAGAGACAGTGATGCGAACACGAAATGCCAGCTCAAGATGTAGAGCTCTGTCCTTGCTTGGGTTTCACAGCGTGCATGTACTCCCTCAACTCAAGTCCAGCCAACGTAGCCTCCCTCCGCTCTTCATCTGTTTCTTCTCCCATCGCCTCTTGCGCAATTAGCGCATCTTCCATGGAAATAACAGCCCGACTGGGTACTCCAAGACGCAACCAGTTGTCCGAATACAACATGAGCAGGCACACGACCACGGAGCTGGCACCTCCACGAGCTGAAGCGGCGTGCCGAGCCTGTTGGATACATAAGTGAAGATAACCATGAGCATCATGGTATTTCCCGCGAGCAATAGCACGCATGGCACGAGTTAAGTAGGCAGGGTTGACTCCATTGAATAGGGGCGAGCGCAGCACTGGCGGAGGAATAGGAGGCGCTTCTGCTTTCTTCTGTTTGGACTGTTTGGAGGGCTTGGGTTTAGGAGACGCAGGGGTAGACCCGGACGGTGTTGGTGCAGTCTTATTGGACTTGGTCCTCTCGCGCTTTGGGTATGGAGAATAGCGAACCGGTGACTGTTTAGAAACGCGAGCAGTAGACATGGTGGTGTCCGGACAAGAGTTTGTGTTTGAGTGGCGAGGGTGTGCCAGGGTATGGTGGGAATGTTGTTAGAAGGACGGCGACCGGGTCCAGAGGCGCACCTGATTTATATGGTGGAATGTGGGCGCAAGCCGGGGCGCTTGTTTGGGCCGGTTGTCCAAATAATAGATCGGGAAGGCTCGAAAAGGAAGTTCATAGGCCATAAAGGTACGTCCACCAAATGTCAAGCAAAGAAGAGCTAAATTGCAGTGGCCAGCCAGAGAAATAGAAGCTAGACAGGAAATTTATCGGCGGGTTTAGTTTTTATATTACTCCAATGCTGGAGAATTTATCTCGAGACCAAGTGATTGAGCCCAACAGCCAAGCACCAATTTTGGGCTTCACATTAGCACATGACTTGGGAGGTGTGAAGAGCTGTAGAGTCCATAGTCGCTGCGCCGCAAGTCACGTTGGTGGTGGTGAGCACAGGACAAAAGCGCGCGGGGCGCGCAGTCATGACATAACGTGAGGCTGTGCAAGGAACTTGTATTTAACCCACGCCCACCGCGGTCGACACCCTGTTCTAAGTCGCCCACGATGGATAACAGTCTGCTTGCCGCCATCCAGGCCGGGAAGAAACTGAAGAAAGCAGAGACAAATGATCGTTCTACTCCTATAGTCGACGGAGCACCGAAATCCAGCGGAGGTGGTGGTGGTGGTGGAGGAGGAGGCGGGGCAGCAGGGATGGCGGCGGCGGCGGCTTCCATGGCTCCTCAGCTTGGAGGACTTTTTGCTGGTGGTATACCCAAGTTGAGGTCGGCGGGCACGAGCGGATCTGGTATGTCGTTCATTTGTTCTCTCAAACAGGCCGTTTTCATCTAACGCAGTGTCTCTTCGGCCAGCCCCTTCTCCGAGTCTCGGAAGGCCACCAGTTGTCCCAAGGGCACCTGCTGCACCACCTCCACCCCCATCTGCCCCTCCTCCACGAGCGCCTCCCGCTCCCCCGTCGGCCGCACCTCCGCGTCCCCCAGCTGCGCCCCCACCACCACCAGCTGCTCCTTCGCGGCCGGCCGCAGCTCCACCACCACCTCCGCCCCCACCGGCGCCGTCGGCCCCTCCACGTGCGCCTCCCCCGAGACCAAATGTTGCCCCTCCGGCGGGGCGTCCGCCCGTCGCCCCACCACCGCGACCGCCCGCTCCTCCAGCAAGTGCGCCGCCTCGCCCACCAGTAGCTCCTCCCCCTCCACCCTCGGCGCCACCTCCGCGCGCCGCACCACCCCCTCCAGCTCCCCCAGCTGCACCTCCACGGCCAGTGCCCACGCTACCTGCTCGAACGCCTACCATTCGCCAACCCTCTCCGCCTCCTCGACCAAATAGTGCGGCACCCGCACCTCCCAGACGAGTAGTACCTCCTCCTCCTCCAGCGCGGACCACCACAATCGCGCCGAGCATGCCTCCACGCCAGGTGCCTGCGCCCCCTAGCGCCCCACCCCGGCCGGCGCCGTCGCTGCCCTCACGAATTGTCCCTCCGCCTCCTGCTGCGAGTGCACCCACCACGCCTATGCGATCTGTCCCGCCGCCTCCCCCGAACCGAGCTATCCCTCCTGTGCGTCAGCGATCGGTATCACAAGAAATGCCTAGGGCAGCTTCGCCGCCTGTTGCACCGTCGCCTCTATCGCTTCCTCCGATAAGTCGTGGGCCACCTTCAGCACCTCCTCCGCGCCCTTCATCTACCGGTCCGCCGTCCCGTATGGCGCCCATGGCGCCCCCTACTCGTGCTGCTCCTCCACCCTCTCCTCGGCCAGTGTCAGAGGCTGTCAGCGGATTGACTTCCAACAGTGTTCTTGGAGCGCATAGTCGTGCAGTTAGTGAGAGCGCTGCAATGGCTCCCGTAAAGAAAGGCAAAAGTAAGCGATCTAATTCCAGAGTCTGAGCTTGCAATTGACTTGGCCTTTAGTTCCAGAGCCTCCGTCCAAGTCAGGAGACCACGTATTCCCTTCGCCGGCTGCGTTCCCGCCTCCGCGTCCATTTGTCGCTGCCCCGAGGAACTATCGAAGCGGAAGCTCCAAGGGAAGTGGGTTCGACCTGAGCACTCTGTGAACTCCAGCCCGGACGCATAGGACATAGACAGAATCGTGTTATATACCCGCCATTCCCGCTCCAAAATAAGATAACTCTGGGAGTATTTAGACTTTCCATAATTTAGTTAATCGACTTGCCCTAATTTTGGACATCATGAAGAACCAGATCAATCATTTGTAAGTCGAGTACTACGCGAGATGAATCCAATCGGCCGACCACAACACCCTGTATGATTCGTCCGGCATTATTGCGTGCTCTAAAGAACTCGTACCCGACTCGTCTACAACCCGCAGTGTCTCAGCCCCCTCGCACAGTACCAAGACTCTTGCGAACGATGGCGTCGAATGCTACAAAACCTGTTATCCCTGTTGCGGATAGGATGCATACGGGTCGAGCGATGGCTCAAGACGTATGGTCTATCTACAAGTGAGTCATCCCCTCCCGGTGTTGAGTAGGCATTCAACACAAAGCTCATCTCTCTGGTATGCAGCGCAGCAAACCTCCCAGCAGATTGTATCAACCTCGGTCAAGGGTACATGAACTTCGCCCCTCCAGAATGGGTCAAACAAGCCGCAGACGTTGCACTCTCTACCGTTGCCGCCAACCACTATTCTCACCCTAAAGGGCGAATGCGTTTACGTGAGGCAATTAAGGCGCATTATAGCCCCGAGTTTTCGAGTTTGGGACGGGAGCTAGATGTGGAGAGTGAGATTCTTGTAACGAGTGGGGCGAACGAAGGTCAGCCATACAATACCTGTCCATTGGCAGCGGAGGTGTACTAAAGAGATATGGGTGATATCACAGGTCAATACGCAATGTTCACTGCATTCTTGAATCCAGGAGACGAAGTAATCATGTTTGAGCCCTTTTTCGACCAATACCTCCCCTCGGTTACATTCAACGCCGGCACACCCGTCTACGTCCCTCTCCATCCACCGCCCAGTGGTAAAGCTAAACCGACAAGTGCTGATTGGACGATCGATTTTGAGGAGCTCCGAAGGGCTGTAACGGACAAGACGAAGATGATCATCGTGAATACGCCCCACAATCCTGTGGGGAAAGTGTTTACAAAGGAGGAGCTGGAGAAGATTGCGAGTATTGCAGAGGAATTCAATTTGATTGTGATGTGCGATGAAGTGGTGAGTCCCCCATTCCTGCTCTTTTTTTCACCAAGCGTGTCGGGTATCGGTACTGATCTTGCTGTTTCACGGGATACGTTGGCCGCTCGCCGGGCGAGTAGTATGATTGTTTGGTCTTCGATGGGAAAGAGCATATCCGCTTCGCTAACCTACCCGGAATGTGGGATCGCACTGTCACAGTCGGCTCAGCAGGCAGTAAGCACCCCATTCCATCCCACACCGCTCCCTATATGCTATGCATTATTAACTCCATTCCATCCTCTCGCTTCATATATGCTATAAATTACTAATACTTCCCTTCTCACCCCACTTTCTCCTGCTCCTGCTCCACCCAACCAGAATCATTCGCAGCAACCGGCTGGCGCGTAGGCTGGCTCATCGGTCCCCCAGCTCTCATCGGCCCCACCCTCGCAGCTACTACTCGCATCGTCTTTTGCACCAACTCGCCCCTCCAAGAAGCTGCTGCTGCGGGACTCGAACTGGCTGGTGAAAAGAACTTTTTTGCGATCCAGAGGGAGGAGTACGCGAAGCGAAGGGATCTGTTGTTGGGTGCGTTCGATAGGCTTGGGTTGAGGTATACGGTTCCGGAGGGGAGTTATTTCGTTCTTGTGGTGAGTGCGAAGGATAGGGAGAGCAGGGAGGGGTATTGATTGAGTATTGGATGGGATGACAGGATATTTCAAAATTGAAGATTCCGGAAGAGTATAATTACCCATCGTCGCTTGACGGACGCGGCAAAGACTTCAGGTAACGTCGCTCCACTACTTACGCCTTCTTTGCCACTTACGCGGAGGTTGTTTTCCCAGAGCGAGCTGGTTCATTGCTCAAGAAATTGGCGTATCGACCATCCCTGTCAGCGAGGTGAGTGATCCTATCCCTCACACCTTGCAGATCTTTTGTTGATCTATTCGTTCGTAGTTCTACTGCGAGGAACACCGAAATATCGGAGAGGCATATATCCGCTTTGCGTTCTGCAAGGACGAGGAGACACTTAGGTTGGCTGGAGACAGGCTGGCTGGACTTACAAAATACCTCTAAAAACGGGGTGAATAGGTTTTGGATAACATGAATAGATTGGATTAGCTGTTACACTTACCACGGAATCAGAGACTGGAAACTATAGTCAAGTGCGCTATTTGGACCAGATAAACGATATCCATAACTCGCTCGTAAATCACAACCCGGGCGCTTACCGTAAATGATACGGTGGCGAGCGCCACGTATGCCAACTCAATTGTCACAATCACTGTCGCTCCTCAACATTTTTTCGCAGACTCTCACGTTGCTTCCAGATAACAGATATGCAAAAGCGTGTTCAAATATAAAAACAACTACATAATACTACATCAAAAGCAGCCCAAAAGCTTTTTGGTCGTCAATCCAGTCATAACACTCTATAGCTCCTCGTGCTCATGGTCGTGTGCGTGGCCGTGCGCCTCAGGGGTAGCAGCCGGCGTCGCAGCGGGCTCGGCCTCAGTCGCGGCAGGAGATGCGGCAGGCTGGCTGACCTTGTTCTTCGAGTTGGTCTGAACAAACTCGATCAGGGACTCGAGCGAGCGGTCACCCTCGTAGTCAATGAACTCCTTGGAGCCGGCGGGCTTGAACTTGATCGTGGGGAAACCGGAGATCTTGAACCCAGCAGACTTGGGGAGATCGTTGGTGGTGGAGTCCATCTTCAGGCTGTGGAAATAATTAGTATAAGAACGATTAAGCTGTAGAGAGGGGAACGTACACAGTGAGCTTGTCCTTCTGGCCGGCGTAAAGACCAGCGAGCTCCTCCCAGACGGGCTTGAGACGCTTGCAGTGTCCGCACCACGGGGCGTAGAACTCAGCCAAGACGTCCTTGGAATCGTCAAAGACAACCTCATCGAACTGGCTTCCAACCAAAGTGAAGGAGGCCTCATCCTGAGACTCGGGAACGGGGTCGCTCTTAAGCTTGGGCTGGAGAGAGCCAGAGAGGAAGGATTCGACGAGGGTGGAGACACCGGACGAAGCGAAGTCAGACACCTGCTCGAGAGGGTACTTGAGCGAGTTGGGCATGTCGTCAATGACGAATGCGGGCCACTTGGCCTCAAGGAGGTTCAGCGACTTGGCGTGCTCCGCGTACTTGACAGCGTCGATCCAAACAAAGTTAACCTTGCCCTTGAACTTCCTCGCAAGAGGAGTAATCTCAGCAATGATAGAGTCCTTCTTGGAGTCGGTGGGGTCAACGAAGAGGTAGGCCAGAGGGAGGCCAGATTGGGCGTAAGTGGGGTAGTTTTCGCCACCGACTTCATCGAGGAGAGGGACGGCGTTCTCCTTGACGAAAGACAAGAGGGACTCGGGAGTGGCGGACTTGACGTCAGCGGCAGAGAGCTCGACTCGGCCCTCATCGAAAGACTGAAATGGCCAGGTCAGTTTCAGATCGAGCGCTAACAGCAAAAACCACCAACCTTGTAGACAACGAGAGCGGGAGCAGTAACACCAGCCTCCTTGATGGCATCGGCGTCAGAGGTAACACCGAACAAGTAGTCGTCACGGTGGTTCTCGGCGACATCCTTGATGGTGGATGCGAGAGCAGCGGTGGCAGAGTCGACGTACGCGATAACGACGACCTTGTCCTCCTTGGTGAACTTGGCGTGTTCAGCGCCGGTAACCTCAGTGAGGGCAGGGAGCGCCTGCTTCTTCATGTAGCTGACGATTCCGTCGGCCTTGCGAGGGCCGCTGTACTCCTTGTCCTTGCCGTTGCGGAAGACCTTGAGCGTACTAAAGTGAAATGAAGGTAAGCCAAAGCCAAAAAAGGTGATACGAGAAATACGCACGGGTACCCCCCAACGCCGTTGGCCTGGCAAAGGTCGGCATTGTCAACGCAGTCGACCTTGGCGAGCTTAATGCTCGTGTTTTTGAGGGTGGTCGCTGCCTCCTCGTACTGTGGCGCAAGCGCCTTGCAGTGGCCGCACCATGGCGCGAAGAACTCGACAAGCATGAGGTCCTCCGCATCGACGGTGGCCTTGAAGTTATCGGCCGTCAGGTCAAGGACATCTGAGTTGGCTGAAACAAAAGTCTAGCAGGACGTGAGCTGTATGCACGCGGCAGAAAGTGGAGATACTTACTGCACCAAGGAAGGCGGCGGCGGCGATGACAGCAGACAAACGCATGGTAGATAGACGCGTCGGGGTGGTGGAGGGAGATGAGTCTCTGGAGCGCGTACTGGCGCGTTATATAAGCGTAGTGCGGCATACGTGGCACCGTTCCGTGGAACTGCGCATATGATCAGCCGAGTCCGCCGCCTCGCGTCCGCCAGCGCGCTGCTTGGTTCCAGCGCATAACTGTCTTCCCATCACTTAGTGAATCTTCCGGAATCCCCGAGCGACGCGCCCGCTGTTCCCCCCGGCGAACGTGTCGGTTGCTCAGTGGTCAACGGCCTGGCCGCATGTCCAGCTGTACAGGCCCAATGCCAAATGGTAACCGAGCTGCCGTTCTGGGTAGGGGCGACGACGCCGTATAGCAGGGCCATTCTATACAACCACTCCGCAGCAACGTGTAACATTGTTCTTATGTCCTTATATGCGGTACTTAAGTCAGGACTCGGGGTAGATTTTTGAAAACATAGTATTTCAGGCGCAAAGCAGGGCTATGTTTGGCCTCGACCATCAGCCGCCTCGATCTCTGCATTCAATCTTAAATTGTATAACACTCTAGGCGACCGGCTTGGTGCCACCCTCCCCCAACAAAGATGCCAGCACCTGCTTACTCTTCTCCCGCTCGTCTTTCATCGCAGCTCCAAACGCGCGGAAGGCGGGACCCGACGCATCACCTGTTTTGATTCGAGTCCTCGGTTAGACCGAAGTATTCCCTTAGTAATAGACTCCCACTCACCAATCAGCTGATAAAGCATGCTCTCGCTAGTTGTGATCTGGGCCCCTGCTTGGCGCATCCGTGCCAGCGCCCATGGAATTTCCTCGCGATTGCAGGAAGAGACTCCGTCGGCGAGAACGTGGACGTCTATTCCACGTTGCAAGAGATCAATAGTCGTTTGTGTAATGCAGATTTGTGTCTGCCCACGCAAACGTATATAGCCAGCTGGTCAGCTGCGAGAGTCCATAAAGTCCTCGACAGCGCACCTCGATGCCCATGAGTACGACCCCATTAATCCGGTTTCTCTGTATTATCTCCTCTACCTCGGGCGTGATCATGGAGAACCTGCCTTCTCATTAAGCATGGAAGTCTAATTGGTGAACCTGAAGAACGCTCACTTGGTTTTCGGGTAAATCCCCAACTGAAGATTGTCAAGATGATCATACATGAGCTCGGGGACAGTGTTACCGAATACTACAACATCCCTTAGCTACGGCACCCAGCCTCATACTCGGATGAACACTTACCTCGAGGATGCTGCTCTGTCGTAAGAACCGGCACATTCAGAATCTTTACAACGCCAGCCATAAGCGACCATCCTACACCCAAACCCAGCGCCAATCACTCACTTTGGCCATCTTGAGCATTTTGTTACTCGTATACACGATATCATCAAACTTCCATATCACACCCCCTACACCCCCGTTAGATTAGACTTTGCAAACACCCAGGGAACATACACGACGTACGAATGCGCTCTTGCAAATCGCAAATGAAAAACGCCGTCCTCGCCGGATCAACTTTAACAGCTCGTATCGCAGCTCCAGCAGACATTTTGTTTTGCAGGGTTGAACAGAACAGAAATCGGTGCCGAGGGAGGTGGTGTGGAGGAAGGTCGAGTTGGCAGTAATTTAGGTCCGGGTTGCCTGATCGAGCCGAGCAATTGGCAATTAAGCTGTGCTTAATGAGCTGCCTCTTTAGGTCATCATCGTGGCTGGCGCACGTTCGGATTTCTCATTAGCCGAGTTGCCCAAAATTATGGAAAATATTATTGGAGGCGGTGTTGGTAAAGTCCGCGTGCAAGCGGGTTGCGGCTGAACGAGCTGGCATTGACATGTGCGTATGTATAAATTGTACAGTCGAACGTGTGTACAAGTTGATTGTCGAAGATAGAAGTGCTTTTTGGACTCTGCCGCTTTTTTACGTTGGTTGTCTGAATTGATAAACGGGGCTAACGACTCTGCGTATAGGTGGTCAGCTGCAGTTTCAGTGACTCTTTTGTCAGGACATACCGTATAATATAGTGTTAACAATATAATTGAGCACATGGGTGCTAACGTTGTCAAACTGTGAAGCGTTTCTGGTGCACGTTCATCGCCTAGTATGTGTATCTCCTTTTTAGATTCCTTGTAATTTCCGTCTAGGAGCACTGAGTGCTCCGAATGCCGAAAAGCACCGCATACATGCAAGCATGTCCACCCCCCTTTCCAAACACAACCCCCAGCCCCTCTCTTCCACCCCCTATCCAGTTCACATCTACAACGTCGAACTCAATGGCGTGCTCGAAACCCAAGCCCTCGACCGAGATGGCCCACCAAGACTCACACGGTGGTCAAAGATATGAGGCTATCTAAAGTAGGTTGGGCCAGTTGCTTCGAGTTCTACACGCTGTCCATTAAGTCTGGAGACTGACAGGGGGCTGTTACGGCTTGGCAGCCGAGGCACGAACGTTGGAAAGTAGACCGTATGTGGTAGGAGGACTTGCTGGCTCGTGTTTTCAAACACATGAGTGAGGGGTGGAATTGTAGTTGCGCTTTGCAACACGTTGGTAACGCTGTTACTACATCATTAATTAGACTATGTACCTTATCGCATGAAACAGCCAGTTTTGAGCCTAGCTTACAGTCTGAAACTACAGCACGCGTTGTATGTCAGACTGAGGCATACTACAATTTGAAGTAGCGTATCACGCAACCAGTAGCAAAAGGGCGGTGGATCTTGATACAGCACAATTCGAGGGGGCACCTGATCAGATATCGGTGCATGACGGGTGTCGAAGAGTGAAAACTCACGCATAGGCTTGACGCATGGTTGACGTACAATAGAGTTGTTGTGAGCACTTGACCGCGTGTCCATGCGCCCCCGAAAAGCGCGATAGTTTAACGCCGCATACAATCAATGGATTCGGAGCATGCCAGCCCTCGAAAGCCGAGAATTGCGGGGCATTATCCAGGTTCCGGATTGGCGCATCGACTATTGCGTTGGGGGTTCTGGCGTGGCTAGGCGCGCAGTGGAGGCGGGCTGTTGTGGGAGCAGTAGGAGCCGGCGTGAGGGCTAGCCCTCTGACGAATGTAACCTTGTAAGCCTAGAATGAGGTCATGTATCGGTGACGCAGGAGCGCGTGTAGATGGAGTGTGTTTGGTGGCGGAATTCAGGCTGCGTCGCTGAGGGGTCATGGTACCAAGTTGTGTAGGAGGCCAAGGCCAAGCCAAGAGTGTCGGTGAGGTTTGGCGTAGCCACGGCGGTGTACTTATGAGGGTGGTTCTTTGTAATGCGCTCATCAGCACTGCGCCACAACTGCAACCACAGCCCGTGTCTGAGCAATCGATCGGCTCCGGCGAAGTGTGGTAGGGGCGAGAACAAGGACCGGTGTTATTTTCCGCCAGACGTCGTTGGATATCCAGAGTAAGCGGGGCAAGAATCCAGTGCGGGAGGCTCGATAAGGGAAAATGAAGCGTCTCACGCGCGAATATCGGCATCGACGCACAGAAGCACCTTCCAGTGGAGGGAAATTTCCGAGAGGTCAATCGCGAGCAGAGGCTAGCCAGGTCGCATTGCAGGGTAGCAGATGATTGCCCAAGCACGTGTAGGAGGTATGTATAGGCCTGATAAGAGTAAAGAGAAACGCACTTGAGACACGTTTGTGAATGGACCATTGGGAGTAGAGGGACGCAAATACGGACCGGGAAGCGCCTGTTTTGCGCCACACGGGGAGTAGAGACAGGCGCAAATTGTGCAGCTCGCTTCGTCAAATTGCGCTGGATTTGCTCTCTGAGATCAGGCAGATTACGAGGCTATATAACCGGGCTACGGGAGGCCCCAGCCCCCCTCCCACCCATCAACTTTCCGCCCGTAATACGGTGACACATCTGTCGTCAACGGACCAAGACAAGCGATTCGCTGAGTCATACGGCGTGGGTCCAAACACCACACCGCCCGCGTTGATTTGTACCACCATCTCTAATCTGCTATAAAGCCCATTCTTCCCAGTACGTCCGTAGTTCCTGGCGTTTAATTTGCGCTAACTCGTATATCCCCCATTCCTAACCACCAGCGATGAACGGGTGCTCCACAGCTGTTCTCCCCTCTCCCACAAAATCCTACCCGTCGTCGAGCGCTTCTCCCGCCAACGACAACCCGCTTAGCAAGGTCTTTCGTGACCGCGAGCGTCGCCGCAACGCTTCTTTTCCCGCCCACACCACCGCTCCCCCGCCCAACCGCCGCACCCATTCACACAAGTCCCCCCATTCTACCCACAATCAAAGGCGCAACCCAGGCCGCATATTCGCTAACAGCGACGAGTCTTCAGACGAAGAACCCCCGAAGTTTAGCGAGGACGTTGTTGCCGTAATACCAAGCAATCCACGGCAGAGAAGTCCCAACCCGACGAGCGGCTTTGCGCTAACCATGCCGCCCGCCATTGAGCCTCGTGCTTCCCATGACCTCCGTCTGCAGCGACGGCGCTCGTCGTCGCCAGGTGCCGCCTCCTCGTCGAGTACTAGTTCGTCATCTGCGCTCACACCGACGCGGTCCCGTGAGGATCGCACTACCATAACGTCTGCACCTGCTGGTATTGGGCGAAAAGTGGCCGCGTCGCTGCAGCTCTTCAAAGAAACATCATCGGGTATTCCTGAAGGGGAGCTCGCGTCCGTTTCCATTGAGCACCACACCGTCGCCGCTCATCGGGCGTCCACCATCAAAGGGAAAGCACCGGCTATATTGTCGCCTCCGTTGTCCAACGGTGAAGAGGTTCGTGAGGCCCAGTTCGTCTCTCGCGCTGACTGGCCGGATCGTAAACCAAGCTTAGTTAGCCAACGAACCAACTCCTTTCTGCTGGAGCGAACTGATGCCAAGGGCGATGACAAGGGGCGGGAGCGGAGGAGGAGCAGTATCAATGAGCGGGTGGGCGGGATGTTGAGCGATTTGCTGGACGATGATCCCCGCGGCCGGTCTTGGCAGCGTTCAGCTGACAATCTCCCGCCTGTCTTTGAAAGCAGTGCGAACGTTAGTCGTAGTCCTGATGCTCCTCGAACTGTGCGGGGTATTAGAAGGGATTCGCCCGTTCGAGGCATTTTGATATCCTCACCACGTGCCGAACCTCAAGAGCCAGAGGACGACAACTCGGGTTTGTCGACGACCCCGACCAGCCGCCTCGATGCGCGAGCGCACGCAAAGCAACCTCCCACTACGCCCCGTGCTAATCACCGGCCTTCATCTTCTCCTGTATTGCGGCGCTTGGAAACTACTCCTACGTCGCGAACGTCTCGTCCGAGGCCATCTGTTTCACGTGCATCTTCATCGAATAAAGTGCCCACGTCCTCTTCTGTCATCCTCGACATCCCCTTTCCTAAACCGCTTACCAAGTCTCCGACGGCTGTCGAGCACCCTCTGGACGCTACCCCTACCCATCACTCTCAGCCTATCCCACCTGTTGTTCCAGCTCCCATCCCAATTCGACCCGCACATGCATCTCCATCTGCTTATGCGGCATATTCCGATTCCTCAGAATGGGAAACCACGTCAATGACATCAAGCTTTTCTGACGCGTCGACATTATCTCGGTCGCGCCCCACCTCAGTCTCAGTCGGAAACGGACATCCTTCTGTCGATGATCCAGAGTTTGGGGACGTATCTGACGAGGAAGGCAGGAACGGGAAGGGAGATAATGATACGGAAGATGAACTTGATTCGCTGGAGATGGACGGTATGCTGCCGTCTGTGCCTTTGCGTCCATTTCGGAATCAGGTGGGAGGTCACAGCGCGATTTATAAGTTTACAAAGCGGGCAGTGTGCAAGGTATTTGATTTAATTTTTCCCAATGAGTTTATCGGACTAACCATGTTTTCTACAGCCGCTGGTCAGTCGCGAGAACCTTTTCTATGAAGCGGTCGAGGGAGATGCTCCGCCTCTGCTGGGATTCATTCCACGCTACCTTGGAGTTATGCTGGTCAATTACCGCCGTACTCGCCGTCCATCGCATCCTTCTACTCCTACGCTCATCCCTGATCAGCTCGAGAGCGCGACCGACACAAATCATTCTGTCTCGCCCACTCGGCCGTCTCTGCAGAAATCCGAGTCAGCCAGATCGCCGATGATCAGATCGAACCTCGATGCTACTCACTCAACCGACGATGAGCTCCCAGAGGTGTCGTTGGACCGTAACACGCACATGATGCCTACTTGGATGCTTCGAGGGCGGAACGGGGCTCTCCGTGCCCATTACAGCGCCGGCTCGATGGATCGGGCCTCGGAGTCTTCACCCGAGCTTGGGTTCCACCCTAAGAAGCCCACATTGGCGACGTCGGGCCTTCAGTTGAGCACGACGACTAGTGTGGCGTCGAGCCCGCTGTCAAAACAGTTTATCCCTTCAAATGGGCGTGATGAGACGAATGCTCCGACGCCCGCAAACTCACCCGATCAGGGCGTCGGTACCCGATTGATCCCTTCGCATCTCGCTACTTGTTGCGAGGGAAATATGGAGGGAAATATGGACACTATTCGGGCGAATCCGCTGCGTCCCACTCTGTCACATCAAGGCACTATGGAGCGCGTATCACCCGAGTCGCGGTGCTTCGACGGGATGGGATTCACTACTGTGAACACGCGGTTGAAGGACCATGTTTTCCGGGATGTGCTCAAGAGGTTCCGGCGGAGGGCTGCCGCGTCCCTTGGAGGTGGTCGGACTGAGGACGAGGGCGATGTCGCTGACGGAGAGGGAGAAGAGCAGGGGAGTCGTTGCAAGCGCCGCAGCCGGTTTCGCCGCAAGCGTTTGGATGAAGCTGGGTTGCGCAACAAGTCGGACGAACCTCCTGCGACGCCGTCGACTGCGCCCACCTCGCCGATCTTGCGTCGGGTGCGGAGCGATGGCATGCTAAACGTGCATGCTCTTGTCAAGTCTCCTGAACAAGTCCAGCCTGAAGTTAAGCGCGTTGAACGAGGTCGGTCGGATTCTATCAGTATGTTTACCCTTGAGGACGACTACCGTAACGAGTCGGCACCTCCCGTCATGGACAAGCCCGCCCGTGCGTTGAGAAGCCGGAGCCGGAGCCTAGGCCCGTCGCATTCGCGCTTCGTCCCGTCTTCTGCGCCGGACCCGATGCAGCACGTGGAACCCGATATCCCGGAGTCGACAACTCCCCCGTCACCTCATCATTCGCTGTTGCAACCTCCCATCACGCGCCAGGAGCATTTCATTCTCCTGGAGGATTTGACTGGGCGGTTGAAGAACCCGTCGGTGTTGGATTTGAAGATGGGAACGAGGCAGTATGGCGTGGATGCGACTGCAGCCAAAAAGAAGAGCCAGAGGAAGAAGTGTGATCGGACGACGAGTCGGACGCTTGGGGTGCGTGTGTGCGGGATGCAGGTGAGTGTGGATCTGAGATGATGATTAGAAGTGGAGGCTAAATTCCGAATGTAGGTCTGGAACACGCAGAAACAGGCGTATGTGACTCAGAACAAGTACACTGGGCGCGAGATCCGGACCGAGGATTTCCAGAACGCACTTGGGTCATTCTTCCATGATGGCGAGCGACTTTTGGTCTATCATATCCCGCCGTTGCTGCAAAAGCTCTATGCGCTTGCTCGTATCATCCATCGCTTGAAGGGCTATCGATTCTACGGCTGCAGCTTGCTCTTTATCTACGACGGAGATCGAGACGCTCAGGACGCGTACATCAGGAGTGCGTCAGAGAACCCGTCTTCACGTACCAAGCGTGGAGAATCGCTCGACCGCGAAAACAGCCGCCGTGTTGAAGGGGACGCTCCGCGGAGGGTTCTGCGCCGTACGGCAAGCGAAGACGTTCTGGACGGGCCGCCGACCAAGCGTAATCACCACGACAAGCGGAAACGAGGGGAGGTCAATATCCGGCTAGTCGATTTCGCGCATACAATCACTGGCAAGGAGTACACTGTCGTCCCTCCCGAGTACGAGGACGAGCAACCCAAGGACAAGGGCTATGGCACTTCGGTTGACCCTTCTGGGCGACTTTACGCTCGTTTCCCTCCCCACCGACCTGAAGGACCTGATTACGGCTTCCTCTTCGGAATCAAAAACCTCTGCACTACGCTTTGCTCCATCTGGAACGAGGAGCGCGCGCGCCGCTTCAAGATTGCGCGCGATAGCGAATTGCGCTCGACCATCGATCAGCTGCCTGCGCTCTCTACGGAAGGCAAGCAAATATTTGACGAAATTTTCGGAACTTCCCACCGGTCTGGTGATACCAGCATCGACCCTGGCATGCTATCTACATGATATGACGACTTTCCTTCTATGCAAGCTGGCATTGTTCCGTTTTTCCTTTCTATGATATTCGTATTCATGCATGTAGCCTTTGCTCGTTATTCGTTTGAAATGTTTCATATCTGTGTCTGGGGCATGGACGTTGTCGTAACACTCTTTCGCATTTTGTATCATACAGATTCAACTATTATCACAATGGATTTTGTTTTCGTTTCTTAACCCAAACGTGTATCACGTGAGATTATGATGATGTCCATGTGCAGCGTCACTATCTTTATCGAGCCGACCGCCACGTCAGGACACACTCGGTATCTTGCTGGTTGCTTCGTTCTCGACTTTACCTCTGCTATTGAACAGGAAGCATTGTTGCGCATACTTCTTAAATAATGGCGGACAACCAACCTGCTGGAATTCCAGTCGACCCAGTGGTCGAGGAGCAGGTCTTCGACCAGGATGGAAATGTGAAGTTGAAGGACGCTAAAGGACGTATGGTATCCCAAAAGAAGGCGAACAAGCCGTATCTCGCGTAAGTAGTAGTTTCTAGCTCCTCGTAATCTGTTGGACCTAACATATTGGTATACAGATACCAAAAGTACCGAGAAGAAGAGGCTAAACGTCTGCAAGAAAAGGCGGACCGCAAACGTATCAGAGCGGAGAAGCTTGCCCGCGGTGAAGAGGTTGGCCCCGAGGAGCGAGACGAAGGTGTCTGGAGCCTCTGGGACATTATCAAGACACTCATTATTATTGTTGGTGGCATTGCTTTGACTGGTCAGCTGGTGACGGGGAGTTTGGTATGGGGTGCTAAAGGCCGGATAACGGACGTCAAGTCATGGTGGCCTGTGAGTTGACTTGATAACTTGGTTTCGGTATTTTGTTTACTGACACGTAAAACAGTCCCAGAAGACGTTGTTCAGTGAGAAACAGTTGGCCAATTTTGACGGGTCTGATCCTCAAAAGGGTGTTTACCTTGCGGTAAGCTTCTTCAGTACTCTCCGTTGGGACTAATCATTCAGTATGGATTGGTAGATTGATGGTGACGTTTACGACGTATCTGAAGGTAGCCGTATCTATGGACCTGGAGGCTCTTATCACTCGTTGTGTGTGCTTTATTCACCTAGTGTTTTGTGGTGATATCTAACGTTATTGTCGCCAAGTGCTGGGAAGGATGCAGCTCGCGCTTATACTACGGGTTGCTTCCAAACACATCTGACCCATGATATTCGGGGACTGAACGAAAAGGAGCTCAAGGTGAATTGACACTCTGCTGAGTTAGCCGCACCAGGACTGACGTATTGTTTTGCGTCTCAGTCTTTGGCGCATTGGAAGAATTTCTTCGCGAAGCACGACAAATACAGGCACATTGGATGGGTCAAGCACGCCCCTATTGACCCGGACACACCAATTCCTGTTCACTGTGAAGAGGAACGTGCAGCCATAGACAGGGCGGAAGCCGCGAAAGCAGCTGCCGTTCGGGGCGCTACTCAGCTACCGGTCACGCGCAACGACCCCGTACATTCTGAAAAGCAAGAGCTGTGACTAACATCTTGAACTGGGTGGCAATATAATACTAGTTAACTATCAGGATAACTTTAGTCAGTATCAAATGGGACAAGCGCTTTAATAAACAGTTCCGTTATGTAATTCATTCGGCTCAAATCAGATCCATATTCCAGCCACGACTACCTGAGTCTTGAGTCCTTCTTGAGTTGCCTAAAGTCCTCTAGCGAATAATGAGCCTTAGACTAAGTCTCTCACATTCTTTGCTCGATCAAGCGACTCTTGAAGAGACAGCAAAACTATGGGAGTTTTCCCGGTGAGTCCTTATTAAACGCCTCGGCCCTGGTGACTAAACGGTCGCGCTTGGGCTGCAGCCCCGACAATCTAGATCTAAGTCAGTGAGGTCGGGTCGTATAATTGATTTTCTCAACAAAATTTACCAGATATTCCCCATCTAAACGATGTCGACGTTGAAGAAACTAGTGGCTCGGCAGTACGAAACTTCCGAGTGAAGGTTTCTGGGTCACATCTGGACGGCGTCGACAGAGCTACTAGAGATATATCAGATATAGTTGGCAAGCTGAAGAGGTGTGTTTGACCTCATTCCTGCATTGTAAACTGTCTAAACGTGTGCCCCATCTAGCTATGACCACCTACAATCATCGCTTGACCTGATTGGCCAGCAACTACTCTCAAATAAGTCTGGTGATGAGGTTTCGTCTTATGTGACTGACTGTCTTGGGTTCGATGAAATGGAGCTGGTGGTTCAGATAATGGCTAATCGCCAAGAAGTTGGTCAGGCGGTATGTGTGAACCACTCTTCACAATTCACGGTTGAATCTGAGAATAATGAGCTCAGCTTTCGGGACACTTCTCCGACCCGCCACCAGCTTACGCAGCCAAGTCGAAAAAATGGAAGGGCATTGATGAAGGGCTTGGTGAGTCTACGCGCACACCTAACGTGCGAGTCGGGTTTGACCCGGTCCATCTATAAATGATCTATAGATGATGGGCGTGTGTCGTTCACTATGGAAGAAGCAAATGCTCGCATGCAAGAAAATCTACGTGCAAACGAAGAGCGGCCACTTTTTACCGGGACAACGGTACGTCAAGCTGTTACTTGCCAGCAATCCTTCCTTATATTCCCATAGGTTGTGGAAGGTCCAGCATATCCCCACGTGTATACGTCTAGCTCAACGGTGCAGGGAAATATACTCTCTATGTTTGGAGCCAAATTTCTTCTACCGGTTGGCACGCAGCGTGTCACAAATGAGGTAATGAGCTAGGCTCATCTTTGTCCGCTGGATGCACTGACGCGAGCGCCGAGTATGCAGCAATACCAAGAAGTCACAATACCTCCTGCTAAGGCTGTACCACCAAGGTTGAATGAAAGGCTGATGCCAGTCCATGAACTTGACATATTAGCCAAAGGTTGCTTTCCGGTAGGTTTGTAGTGCCAGATGCAGCCTTGCAATACCCATGCTAAAACTTTTTTCTCTAGGGATATCAATCTCTGAACCGCATTCAGTCAATTGTCTACCCTACCGCATATACTACAAATGAAAATATGCTTGTCTGTGGTAGGTCAACCCTGCTATTTATATGCACGTGCAATTATTGACACTTCGCAGCTCCCACTGGTGCCGTATGTATGCCATACCCATACCACTCCTGTGCTTATTTTATATTAGGGGAAAACCGATGTTGCTATGCTGAGCATTCTACGAGTGGTCGACCAGCACCTCTCAGCAAAAACAGAGTCTCATCAACTTCGTTACTCGATTAACCGCAATGCCTTCAAGGTGATATACGTGTAGGTTCGATCATCTCCAACCAAACAGACAGTACCAACATACTTTATTTTAGAGCACCGATGAAGGCATTGGCTGCTGAAATCGTGCGTAAGTTAGGGAGGCGACTAGCCTGGCTCGATATCAAGGTCCGCGAATTGACCGGTAAACATAACGTTTATACGCTTCGCTACACGTTGACGAATTGAATACTCCCAGGCGATATGCAGCTAACGAAAGCCGAAATCGATGAAACTCAGATTATCGTTACTACACCTGAAAAATGGGATGTTGTTACTCGAAAGCCGACAGGAGAGGGAGAATTGGCTTCGGTATGTTTTTCAAGAATATCTGTAACTTGATACTCATGACCCAATAGAAAATTAAACTCTTGATTATTGACGAAATTCACTTGCTCAATGATGAGCGCGGAGCCGTGATCGAAACTATTATTGCAAGGACATTAAGACAGGTATGAAGATTATCTTGGTATACCTTGTCTCGTTGACGCACATGGCCCCATCATCCAACCTAGGTGGAATCAACACAATCGGTAATCCGCGTCGTAGGGTTATCGGCCACGCTTCCGAATTATGTGGATGTGGCGGACTTCGTTGGGTGGGCGAAGAGCTTGTTTAAAATTGGACTACTCGCTGACTTGACTCATTTAGCGCAAACCGAGAGCGTGGCTTGTTCTACTTTGATAGCTCTTTCCGACCAGTTCCGCTCGAACAGCATTTCCTGGGTATCAAAGGAAAGGCCGGTAGTCCAATGTCTAGAAAAAACTTGGACGAGGTGACCTTTGAGAAAGTTTCAGAGCTAGTGCGGGACGGCCATCAAGTGATGGTCTTCGTCCATGCTCGGAAAGATACTGTCAAATCTGCGTTGGCTCTCAAGGAGGCAGCAACCAAAGATAGTTCACTCGACCACTTTTCCTGTATGGATCACCCCCAGTTTCAAGCTTTCAGGAGAGAAATTGGGATGTCGAAGAACAGAGAAATGAAGGAACTTTTTGATCACGGTTTCGGAATCCATCATGCGGGTATGTTACGGTCAGACAGGAACATGATAGAGAGGATGTTTGAGGCTCGCGCAATTAAAGTACGCATATATCCTAAATACCGTACTTCATTCGTCTGATTCTCTTGTTGTGCTTTAGGTACTATGTTGTACCGCCACACTCGCATGGGGTGTCAATCTTCCAGCACACGCAGGCAAGTCCCTTGTTTATAGTATACTTTTGATTATTAATAACACGTCGGCTGGTATAAATAGTTATAATAAAAGGCACTCAGGTCTACGACAGTAACCGAGGATCATTTGTTGACCTGTCTGTCTTGGACGTATTACAGGTTCGACCATTGTCAGACATAAGTTTTGCAGGCTGCTGACTAGCTGACGGAACGCGGTGCAGATATTTGGACGAGCTGGTCGGCCGGGCATGGAAACAAGTGGTGTGGGCTACATCTGCACCGTTGAAGATAAGCTAGAGCACTACCTCAACGCGATAACTTCGCAGGTATGTCTTTTATTCTGCTGCGACTGTTGTTCGGGCCTCATACACATGATATTTCTAGCATCCGATCGAATCCAAGTAAGAGAACCATAGTTCCTGTTGATATAACCATAATTAATCTTACGACAGGCTAGTGTCAGGAATTGTAGACTCTTTGAATGCAGAAATAGCGCTTGGGACGGTGTCGACGCTTCAAGAGGCTGTATCCTGGCTCGGCTACACCTATCTGTTCGTCCGCATGCGCAGGAACCCAATGCATTACGGTATGTTCCAGTAATATATGCAACCAGAATTAGCTTATCTCTACGCCTTAGGTATCCAACGCGAAACGATACTGGAAGATCCACAGTTAGGAGGACGACGAATGGAGTTGGTTACTAGCGCAGCGCGAAAATTAGCCGCGACTGGGATGATTACCTGGAACGAGCAGGCCGAAGAGTTGGGGATTCAGGATTTGGGACTAATTGCTGCGAAATACTACATTCGGCATGCAAGTATTGAATTATACAACGAGGTAAGTGTGCCTATAACTAGCATATGTTTAGCTAAAAGGGGGCATGCACACAGATGTTTAAGCCCAAAATGGCTGAAAGCGACCTGCTTGTCATGCTGAGCAAAAGTACCGAGGTATGCGTACCAACAGTGTGCGTGTGCAAAGACTTATCCACTTTTTCTTAGTTTTCGCAAATTCAAGTACGAGAAAACGAAATACCTGAACTCGAGGCGATAATGAACAACGGAGACATAGTTCCATGCCAACTTGAGGATCCAAAGGTTAGTATTGCTTCACACCTCGTCATCCAAGTTTATTCACTTGACTGTGGATCAGCCCAAAGAAGACGTGTCCAACCGCCGAGTAGGCGTGGGTGGCGGAGACAAACCGCATGGGAAAGGCAAAGGCGGAGACGCAGGGGGTCGCCCTCCCAGCCCCGTCGACACAACTCATGGCAAAGTAAATGTTCTGCTCCAAGCATATATCTCGCAACATCAGGTCCAGGATTTTGCTTTGGTATCTGACATGGCATACGTTGCACAAGTAAGTAGCCCTACCAGATGTGATTTTTCGGATGAGCTCAAACCTGTCTCACAGAACGGTGGTCGTATTATTCGTGCACTCCTCGAAATCGCCGTCAGTCGCAAGTTCGCGTCCACAGCTGCCAACTTGGCCCAAATGTCGCTTGCTGTTGAAAAACGTGCTTGGCCTTTCATCAACCCCATGGAGCAATTCAGCGACTCCCGTTTGCGTCACTCTCTTCCACGCGACTCGCTTTCGCGCAACTCACTTTCGCGCGACGTGTTGCATTATCTATCTCGGTGGGCAGACGAGCTCACTCCCGCGGAATTATCACAACACAATGCGAAGGACCTCGGTGCATTGATCCATATGAACCATATACACGGCGAACATCTGCTGAAGCTAGCCAAACAGTTTCCTCGTGCGGATCTCTCAGTGCGCGTACGGCCCCTTACATCAGAACTCATGCGAATTCAAGTGGAAGCTGTTCGTGGGTTTGAGTGGAACACAAAACTGCATGGACACCGCGAGCCGTTTTGGTTATGGGTTCAAGATGAGGAGGGAAGCAAGATCTTGCAATTCACTCGGGTCTCGTTTGTTGGTGAAAACACTGGAGGAGGAATTGGAGGAGCCGGAGGAGGTGGCGGTGGTGGCGGCAGAAATGATGGAGTGAGTAGAGGTGACAGTGACCGAAGAACCAACGGCCCCGGCCCTAGCGGACCAAAGCCTAGCGGCCCTTCCACATACCAAGGAAGGGGATTACAAGGGAGGACCGCATCCTCCCGTATCATACGAGCCGACTTCATGATTCCGCTACGAGCAGTCACGGGCCCCAACAAATCCCTCACAATCCGTCTGATTTCTGACCGGTGGGTTGGAGCCACTGAGGAGCTTTCGATCACTCTGCAAGACGTTAAATTCCCTGAACGCGGGGCACCAGCAACACCTGTGCTGGACATGCCCTTTTTGCCGTTGCGTGTATTGTCGTTGCCGAAGCTAGAGGAGGGATTGCGAAGGCGTTCGATCCCAGTTTTGAATGGGCTGCAAACCCAGGCGTTCTATGCGATGGCGCAAACAGTGCAAAACGTTCTTCTGGCGGGACCGAGCGCTAATGGGAAGTCGACTCTTGCGTTGGCAGCCGTATGGTGAGTGAACTGAATCTTTCATGTGTACCAATAACTAAATTAGCAACCACTAGTAAATCGTTGTCCCAGTCGCCCCCTCCGTTCATTTTAGTTCTTACGCCACGACGAAACGAGGCCAAAGAGATCGTTGTCTCGCTCCGACAACTTGGGGCGGTCGCATCTCTTGCAGGCCCGAGAGAGTTTCAGGCGAGCTATCCTGGACGAGTGCATGTAACCACGCCATCAAGGTTCCTCCAATGGGCCAGTACCATGCAGAAACCTTTGTCCGAGAACGCATATATCCGCGACCTGAGCACAGTGGTTTTCGAATCCCTCGAGTCCCTTGATGAAGAGTACGAGCTGGCTATTGCACTCATGCGTCAGGCGACACAGCGGCTCCCAGTTCGATTCATCGGGGTCAGCTCCCCCTTGACCGATACTTCGGACCTTGCTGCTTGGTTAGGGGTCTCATGGCGAGGGAATTTCAGTTTCCAGCCTGGCGATAGGGAGCAGGAGCTTACAACCAGCGCACATTCGTTCTCCATACCGCAGTCGGCCGCGTTGCTTCGTGCTATGGGCAAGCCCGTGTACACTGTGTTGCGCGGGATGGCGGACGGGGAAACCGGAATCGTGTTCGTTCCCGACAAATCGACGTCTCAGCGAGTAGTCAAGGATCTAGTCACTCTCTGCGGTGTCGACTTTAACGCGCTAGGCTTCCTCGGAGCTGGCTTTACCCCCGAAGGAATCGAGCCGTATACCCAGAGGCTAAACGATGAAAACCTTGCTGCCGGGCTTGCGCATGGGATCGGGGTGTACCATGAATGGATGAGCCCGAACGACCAGCAGGTTATGCTACAGTTGTACGCGGAGGGGATAATGCGGGTGCTTGTTGTACCCCGGGAGGCGTGTTGGTCGGTCCCCGTGAGGGCGGCGAAGGTCATCGTGATGAGCACGCAATACATCTACTTTGCGCCTGGCGGAAGTGATCGGGAGATGAAGAGCTACAAGTTGGCGGAGGTGATGCGTATGCAGAGTCGGGCTGTTCGCCCTGAACATCCTGGATCCTTTGTTCTGATGTGCCAGGGCGAGGAGCGAGAGACGTACATGCGATTTTTGAGCACTGGGCTTCCGTTGGAGTCGGAGCTTATGGAGAGCGGGTGCGCTGTTTTGAAGGAGTGGGTCAAAGCGATGGTTGAGGCTCAGCTGTTCCGGTCTCTGCAGGATGTGGTGGATGTACTGGGACACACGTATTTGCGGCGGAGGCTGAAGAGTAACCCGAAGTACTACGACCAGGGAGCGGATGAGGGGGAGACGCTTTCTAGGTTAGCTGACTTGGTGTGGCCGAAGAGCACTTCGACATGAACGATGTACCTACTTCAGCGGGATACACTGCGTGGAGACCTCTGTTTTTGAGGTTGGAGAAATGACCGGGAAACAGACGGTTCTGACATTTTAAGTTCATTTCATCACTCGGCACGTTGTGCCGAGATTTCCGTTTCGGGAAAATCTGTGGCCAAACAGAGTGCGTGCGTCTGCGCATCGCAGGGTTGGTCCTCCAAGGCGCTATAGCCCACCCTAAACACATAGCCCTTTGCCCCACGGGCCCAACTTGATATTAGCCACCACCTCCTCCCTTCCCCCTTCGTTGCGCTCCATCCCCTATCCCCAATTCCCCTCGTCTGCATATATGCTAACTACTCCTGCAAGAACGAGTCGAACGTGAGCGGAGCGTGGCCATGGAAGTCAAACAGTCGATACCACAGGAGGAGGAAAGACGATGTCGCATGAAAGGTATGTCAATCATCAAATACTGGCGACCGTACTGGAATGAGCACGTTTTTAGCTAATAAATGTGCTGAACTCAAATTTTACAGGTTTCAATCCCCTCACATCTCGCGCTGGATCTGCCCCTCCAATGAACACTCAAGTTTCCATGCCGCTCGATAGCATATCTGTCTCTGATTCCGGTAAGGACCGCTCGCCGTCACAGTCACCACTGCTTTGGTGTCCTCACCACACTCCTTCCTTTTCAGTGGCCCGGTGCGTCTCACCCTTAACTCGAGATGTCTGATGGTGAGTCGCATGCCCACTTTCTGAAGCCGTACCTTTCTCACAAAGCTAGCAGATCGTAGATTCAGACTTCCCGCAGCCTAGTTTTTACAGACGCGACGAGAGCCTGAGCATCAGTTAGAATGAGATTAGCGTGAGTACAAAAGGTGTCAGATCTTGTAGAGTTATGCGTGTATACCGTTGTAGATTGGATTATGCGTAATATAAAACAGTTGTCTCTGTTATGTATTGATTGTTATATGCCGCAGCGCACGCGCAGCAGTGCGAGCGGGACCCAAAATGACGATATGATAAAATGCCCATGCCGGGAGATATCGGTAAAATGTCCGGCACAATCACACGAAAATGTCCGTAAAAGGGTTAATTATACACGGATTTCGCATTTTGGTAAATCTCAGTACAATCTCACAAAAATACAGGTAAAATACGTGTTGTACGGGCATTTCTCCAACCTCAAAATCAGAGGTCTCCACACAGTGATAGTGTAATAAAATTGTCAAGTGAGCGAGCACGGTCTGAGAAATGGATCAGAAGCATAATAATATGTGCATATATTGAAACATTCGGCGAACTCACTTTCCCCGAGCTCAACATATTGATCGGCTGTGTGTGATGACCGGATGTTTGAAATCTGAGTTTGACCTGACGCCAGAGGATCACGTGAGACAGTGTTGACCATGGCCAGCGTCGTATACTCACATCTTAGCGGCCTGACCGTCGCCGTCGAGCCCATCGAGATCGGCGAGCGCGACGACAACGAACGAACTGAAAATGCAGTCGAGCATGCTGAGTATGCGACGACTATGCATGCTCACGACGCGGGCACCGTGCTTCTACGCGTCTTGGACGGAGGACACATGCTCGAGCTATCTGCACTCGAGAGTGGGATGCGACCTATACGCTTCTCTTTTGGCTCGCGCGTCGCGTTACAGCCCGCGTTGATGATGCTTGGAATTGCGGAACTCCATGTGTTGGTCGTCACTGTGGACCGGGCGCTCTTTCGCCTTCGCTTCGTGCTACCACGCCTGTGGGCGTCGAGCGAAAGCTGGATCCACGAACGCTGGCTCAGCGAATACCAGATTTACTCGGTTGAAGCTCCTATTGACGGACCTGTTCATGTTCCCGAGGTCGGCGTCGTGTTCATTGGCTTGCGCGATGGAGGTGTCTTGCGCCTGACGGCCAAGATGCAGGGCCTCGAGTACACAGGTGCGTTGCCTTGGCGCTCATTTCAATGTTTGTGCTAACTCTGTTGTAGGAGATTGGCTCGAAGAATCCTTGCACGGCCCACCAAATTACTTTCATTCGCTCTCATCTCTCATGCCATCGTTCTATTCTACAAATTCACCAGCCGACCCCTCTCAAATTGTCGCACTTGCATCCATCCCTCCCCCACTTGCCGACTCAGGTTACGCTCGCGCCACCTCGCTAGTTGCTTCCCTTTCAAAAGACCGCCACCTGCGTGTTTGGCTCACTGGTAACGGCAAGTTTGTTGCAACCAAACAAATCCCATCCCAGCTCTTCCAGGCAGATGCACTTGCGCTTGCCTCACGCTCTGTTTCTCCTGGCAAAACTCCAGCTCTGGATGGGCATCTCATTGATTCAGACTACCGACCCATTCTGCGAGTTCTTCCACCAGCTTACGACGAGGACTCGCCTGTGTCAGACATGGACGCTGGCACTGAAATTGTCATATTCATGCCTACGCCGTCCGCAGACACGGCTGGGTTCTTCCTCCTTTACCGCTTGTCTTCTCAGGACCGCACCTCGACTCGTCGCGACCTCGCCTTTGTCGGTCGCAAACCCTGCTCTGCCCAAACGGAGGGCTGGGAGCTGCGCGACTTCCTCGTTGTGGACGACAATCTCTACCTCTTGTGGAACGCCCAAGGTCGCGCAGCCATTCATACCAGCCCGTGCGACCTCGACGAAACTGAGGGTGATCAGGAACCATGGTCCACTCTTGCGGTAGACAGTGAAAAAGAACTCTCGCCCGACTCGTTCGAGGAGAGTACTCAGGAAGGAGACTCCCTTGCCTCGTCCATTCTCGCTGCTATCCTCCGCCCGGGTGCATTTTCGCCGTACACTCTTCACCTCGCTACTATTCAGTACATTCAATCCCTCCTCGATCCTTCCCCGCATATTAGCACTGCGTACCCGACACTTGCCGAGCGTATTGCTGCCGTTGTTGGCTCTACCGTCGATCTTACGACTGACCCTCGTACAGGTGTTCAGCTATGGGACCGATACTGGAGCGCGCTCCGACGTGATTGGGAGGGCTTTGTCGCGCGTTGTCAAGCTATTGAGCGTGCAGGTCGCTGGCCTCTCGGTCTTTCTCGTGCACGGGACGGTTCAGTCGTCATCCTCGCGCGTGAACGTCTAGGAACCATTATTCAACTCGACGAGCCTATGGCTGTGCATGCTCTTGCGGGGGCGAGCTCAACCGCAACCCTTGGAGCACCGTTGTTTGGCGTTGCATGGTCGTTGCGCGCAAATGTTCCTGCTGCAGACTTGCGTGTGCTTGAGGATGCGTTGCGAGGTGTGGGCGGGGACGGACGAATTGCTTATTCGCATGATTCGGTCCTGCGTGATGTTGCCCAACGCCATTTGGATGGGCTCATTGCCGAGGGCCCAGCTGCGTTTGTCCGTGCTGGACTGGGGATGGTTGGAGACTTGGAGGACGCGGTAGAGGCAGCGCTCGGGGTGATTACTCGACTGGAGCACATAGTGAAAGTCGAAGCTGAAGACCCGGACAACTCGTTCGATCCCGGTTCTGGAATAGGCCTAGGAACAGGCCACGACGGAGAGTGGAAAAAGGCGCTCACGACGGCGTACATCTCGCACACGGTCGAGGCGCGCTACGACTTGTGTCTCTCCCTCTTGTTGCTGCTACTCTTCCTCGCGCTCGATGCGCCTGAAACATTGCGTTCGAGTCCGGCTGTGGCTCGGGCGTGCGGGACGTTCCACGCGTTGGGGCTTTTGCGGTCCCTCGTTAAGCAAAGTGCGGGTGATTTAGATGGTGTGGCTGGTGGATATGGAGATGTTGAGGAGGACGTTTTGGCGCGGTTTGAGGCGATGGGATTCGCTTCGCCTGGCCCTGGTGTAGGCATGAGCGCTCAACGACGCGGTCCACAGTACTCGCTTGTTCATGCCCTCTTGTCTCGCGCAACACTCGCAAGCAGTGTTCTTCAATCCGCGCACGCGTTTATCCGCGAGACTGGCGTCCTGTCCGAGTCGGGCATGGGTCCCGGACATGGTCAAGGCGAGGGAGTAGGTGCACTAGGGCTAGTCGAGAGGCTGCGTGCAATGGGGTACCTGGATTTCGCGCGTGGGTTGGTTATGCGCCTCCCGCCTTCGCCCGGAGTGTGTTATGTTCATGCAAGGCTGTTAATGGACCTTGGACGACCGGACGAGGCGGCTGTAATGTTCACTAAGGTGTCTAATAATTTTGGTAGGTTTCAACCTGACCCTCCTTCTATTAATCTCGTCTAACTTGGTCCATTTTTAGGCGATACAACCCACCTTACACCTCTAGATCGTGCCGGCCTCGAGTCTGTCCTCCCACCTCCGTTGAACTTGACCTCGGCATGTGCATACTACCGACACGTCGCCGAGCTCTTCAACGACGCCTGCTGCCTTAACCATGCTATTCCATTCTGGCGCCATGCGATTGAAGATGCTCCGCCAGACCTCGATGCGCGAGGAATGTGGAGTAAAGTGTTTAGGGCTTATGTTGATCTGCAGATGTGGGAGGATGCGTATATGGCACTCGTCAGTACTCCTTACGGTGACTTGTAAGTCTACTTCTACGCTTTATGGGGTTATTTTATTAACTATTGGTGTAGACATCGCGAAAACGTGCGCCAGCTTGTGATTGCAATGTGTGAAGCAAACCAGGTCGACCGAATGGCGCGCCTGGGCTTTGTAGGCTATCACGTCGAAGTTGAACGAACTCTCTCCTTCAAAGCTCGCCATGCAGACCCATTCGCCTGGCCAGACTATGCTAAGGTTCTCTACGCATGGCACGTCTTCAGAGGCGATTATCGCAGTGCTGGCGCTGCTATGTACGAACGCGCGCGGAGACTGGGCGAGGAGGCCGTTGCAGGTTTAGGTGGTGCGGAGGATGTGGGTGTGGGGCTTCAGGATGAATTTGTGCAGGTTGCGAATGTGCAGGCCAGGTGCTATCTGGCTGCGATTAATTCCCTCGAGTTGGTTGATCCATCCCATTCGTGGGTGTTGTTGTCTGCGCCTGTAGACGAAGTTGATCAAGTGCGTCTCAATCTTTTGCTTTTCGGCTGAAGCTAATTCATAGTGATAGGGACGGAAGAGGCGCAAGCTTACGGTTCATATTCCTGAATCCAAATTCAGTCCCGACTGTAAAGACTTTGAGGTAGTCCAACTTTCAGATATGCGGCAAGAGCATGCTTTGGTTAGCGCACGGATCGAGCTATTGCGACACTACCCCGAGCTCAACTACCACAGTACGTCTCTTACACTCTTTCTATGTATGCGTACCAACAGGTTTTTGTTAGGTTTGTCATCTGCGCAAGATTTGATCTCGCTGTACGTGCGCGCGAACAACTTTGATTCGGCACTCTCGACTGGGCGTGTAGTAGGCGCAGACTTGAAGGCCGCATTTGTTAACTTAACAACACAGTGTGTAAGGTTGGCGGGCTTAGGAGAGCTAGCGTGAGTATTTATTTTCTCTTGAGCTTGTCTGTGTGTTTAACTGATGTGTTGTTATAGGGATGGGGAAAGTGTTCCTTGGCTAGAGACAGATCAAACATTGGCCTGGGAAGGCTCGACCATTCAGGTACGTGCCTGCGTTCGACTGTTGCTACCCGTTTTGTTGATACCAGCTTGACTTTGCAGCGTGCATGGCACTATCTCCAGCTCAGCCTGTCACGTAACGATCTCGAAGGGGGCGACTGGGTGTATCGCAAGACAACAATGGACACCATGCTCGAGCTGGACCGGTCTACACGCCTCCCTCATTGGCTTGTTGCATTCTTCTTGGTGAGCTTTGATACTAGATGTTCAATCGAAGTACATCATCTAACAAACTTGAGCAGGAAAAACAACCTGATTACCTAGTGCGCTTATGTCTGAAATACAACAGGCTCCAGGAAGCGTTACAATACAGCATCCGGATGGTTAAAGAGGTACGATATCTTATTGTTTTAATCGGGACAGGGAGCTGACTAGATTACACTCAGGCAACCGACGCACTCTCCGTCATGCCACCACGAAATGCTTCTACAACCTGTCTCCCGTACTCGCTGCTCGACCAACTTATCACCGCTGCAACAGAAAAAGACGCACCAGCTGAACAAAAGCAACTGGCCGAATCATTGAAGAAGGACCTTTCAGCGCGGCTATCCAAACTGCAAAAATGGAGTGGACCTCGATAATCATCTTTCACGCTTTTACTGCTTGTCATTTCCTCGTCGGCTTTGTTTCTTTATCTTTCTGATAACTAGTCCGGGTTTCTCAAACGTCGGGTTTTCTTACAATTTTAATCAAGAGATACAATGCGCCGAGACACAAAAAGTACAAAGCGAGTACAGATCCAAAAGACATAAGAAAGAAAATGAAACTCGAGGTATTTATCAGAAAGCACGCGCGTTAGCGTCGTACAAGAACATGTTCCATGCATCTCCATCAAGGCCAAGTGATGCACTCCACATCGCTTCCTCGGACGAGTTTTGCGGGTACGGCGATGGTTCGAATTGCTGCCCTCCGAAATTTTGTATAGACATCTGCACCGAATCGAGCGAACGGCTAGCAGCAGTGCTGGGCGGCGAATGCGCGCTGCTCCACGGCTGCGAAGGTGAATCTCCAGTCCCGGAGCGACTCGTGAGGCGCGAGTCGTGGCATGGGAATGCGAGCCGGCGAACGAGTGAGAGGCAGCTGTCGCGCTGCTTTTCGTCAACTTTCCGCATCGAACCGTCGTTGTACAGAGGTGCGAGAGTTTGTAGCACGCGTAACGCCTGATCTGCGACGGGGATATCCGCTCGAAGGCCTTCGAGTGCCGTGATAACACGCTGAATGTTTGACCTGAACATCGCCGTGCCGGGCTGGTCAGGTTTCCAAATAAGTAGGAAACAGAAGTGGATTGCGGCGGCGAATAGGTGGAACGGTCCCCATGAAATGTGACCGGGTACGGCAAGAAGAGGGTTGGACATGAAGTCGGGGCGGGAGGCCGTTAACAGATGAATGAGCTTGTCTGCTGCGACGATCGAGGCATCATGACTGGCTGACGTGCGTGCGTCGCGCCTGATCTGGGGCGTTGTATACGGCCGGTGCAACGTGAACTTGATGTGATAGCCAATCGATCGTATGCATAGACTCTGCACCCCCATGCGACGAGCGGATAGAGTCTGGGACGAGAGGAGACTGGCTAGGTGGTAGTCGTCAACAGCGAGATCATCGGGGAGGTGCTTGAACCAGGATTCAAGCGCTTTGTCGTGTGCGAGTATGCGATCATAGGAAACGGCTCTGCAGGAGGTTGCGTCTGCCATAACGTCTCCGAGTATCATCGTCAACTTAAATTGGTGCAGATAGGGAAGGCTGGGATTCGTCGCGACGCCGACACCAGGGTCGGTAATATCCTCCATGGGGAACATCGTATCAAAATGACTGTTGGGGATTGATACTGGCCGGCCGAACAAAAACGCTTGCCATCTACGAATAGTAAGATAACGCACAATGACGCCATATTCGGCTCACCTCTCAAGCTGTAACACGTTCCACCAGGCCCATCGTCTCCGCTCTATCTGCTCCTGGCTCAACCTCCATTTTCCGGGATCACGATGTAAACCCAGAGAAAGAGCTATGCTCATCACCTCACCCCTAATTGCCCAGATCTCCTCGCAATCAACTTTAGAAATCGAGAGGTAACCCGCACGTAGGAGGTGCAGCTCTACGAGCTCCATCGTGGGCACTTTGGGTCCGTTTGCCCGTTCTCGTTCCAGAGCGATAGTGCTATTCTGGTAATAGTCTTCACAAAGTGAACCAGTTCCCCCGTTGAGTTGCGCAGTGAGTGGATGAGACTTTGGGAGATAATGCAGCGAGATTGCAAGCACAACGAATAGAATGGAGACTGTCAAGTGGTCGGTACAGGTCGACACCTTGAAACGTGTCCAAGCTGTTTGCAACGAGCGCTGGTTAAGATGCCGGTTGAGCCAGGTACAATTCTCAAAGTAATGCTTGAGAAGCCCGTCCACAATCAACACATCCGGGAGTTTCGCTAAAAGATCCAAGTTTCGTTGTACGTCCAACGAGCAACTTGCGCTGCCACTCTCATCGGGGGAAGTCTCTGTAGGGACGGTGCCGCCCTCAAAGACGCCATTAGGTTGAGACGTATACTTAACCAAGCGGGTCAGCCAGCATCCATGTTAACGATTTACCAATCGTCTTACCCTAAATGACAGGAGCGGGCTAGCTGCACTGGTAGGGCCGACATACATCCCAACCTCTATCGCCGGGGTGACGAAGTTAGTTGGTTCGGTAGACGCCAGTCCATCGTTTGTCGGCGTTGGGCTGATCTGAGAGGGGGTATGCCCGTTTCCTTCTTCAGCAGTGTTGCTTCGAGTTGAATTGTGGGGAGGTTGAGTGTGGGGTGAGATACCGTTTCGCGACAGATGAGCCTCTAGCGCGGCCAGTGATTGGCGCATACGAGCAATTTCAGCATGTGGATCCCCACTAAAGCTGGGGTTAAAATGGTCAGCCAGCGTGCTTGCCTGAGGTTCGAGGAGAGGCTCACGAATCAGGTGTTAAATCGATGCCAGCGGCTGGAGTGACAGGGCCGTGGTCGCCATTGATCGTCGAGTCCGGATAGCACTGAGCAGTGGTACCCCGTAGTACGCATCCCGAACATGGCCGTCCACGGTCGCACTTTAGCTTGCTAGCACGGCAGGGGTCGCAGTTGATAGCTTTGCGCGACCTTTTGGGTGGGCGGTGCGTATCAATTTCTTGGGACGCACTCCGAGCTAGCCCCGTAGAATGGACCTCCGGCTTGGGGTTGCTCATCTGAAGACATTTAGCCGCACGTAGACCAGGAGAGAGAATAAACCCACATGCGAGACGGACATAATGTTCTTGATATCCATTGCACGAGCTCGGATTTCAGGTTCGTGGTGGCTCTGCTGGAGGGGGAACTAAGACCGAGTACTGAGCTAGCCTTATGAGGTGAACCGATTTGGTCGGCGATTCATGAGCAGAACCCAAGGATCCCAGCTAAAGCTACTCGGTTTGCAGTAACACAAGGTGACAGGATTGGTGTGGATTCTCTGCTCACGAAATGTCTTTTGCTGACTGACTTCCTTACATCGCAAACAATCACAAGCACACCCTATCACGTGACTTGCGCACATGCTCACACAAATTTCAGGATAGAATGAGAGACTGTGATAACGTAGATGAAAATAGTACAGAACAGGCTCATGCGGCCTTCTTTTTCTGTGAATACCGCGCTGTTAGCATACACTAGAAGTATTTTTCCCGAACTGAAGCTAACCTTCTTTTCTGGAGATTCTCCCTCGTCCACCCTCCTCTTCTTCTGCTTTTTCTCTTTCCCGCTTGATGCGGCGGGAACAACCTCCTCCTCGGCTGCCAAAACTCCAGCAGCTTCAGCGGCGGCCTTTTTTGCCTCCTTCTTGAGTCGCTTCTTCTCCTTCTTTGTCGCCTCGTCATCCACCTCAGTCACCGTCTCCTCAACTTGTTTAGCCTCTTTCTTGGCACGCTTCTCCTCCTTGGCACGCCTCTTCTCCTCCTTGGCCTTTCGCCTCTCCTCCTTGACGTCAATGACAGCTGCGACGGCGGCATCCGTGGGTGTACGTTCCGTAGGAATCGGATCAAGGTCCATCTTGTCCGCTCCCACAGAGTCAGCAGCAGTGTTGTACTGCTTCGTCGTGCCGGTCATCTCAAACTTGGACTGCTTCCGGCTGGTGCTCGCAAATGGCAAACTGCCCAGGTCGGACTGGTGCTCCAATGCGCGGAGCCTGGATTCGAGCTTCGCCCGGTTCTCGATGCCGATCGTAGCTGCAGTCACCTCGGATTTTTCGTCTACGTCGGCCAGGGCATCGACACGAATAGACAAAGATGCTTTGGTTGCGACCATGCGAGCCATCTGTGAGAATATAGTGTCAGCGCATATAGCATGCACGTGGGTGAATGCCATACCTTTCCCTTCAACTTTTGAGGAGCCTGTCCGATTAAAGACGCCTAACGTACGATGTCAGTCAGGTTGAAACACGTAGAGGTGGAGTATAGCGCTCACATGGTAGATCAAACCGTACTTCGGCGTATCGTGTTTCGTCTTGAGCGCGCGGAAAAGCGCCTTCTCGGCACCAAGAATCTGCACAGTACTCGCGGGGTGTTTCGCCAAGCCCATCAAGCTACCAGCATGGCTAATAAGTCGTGCACCAACAAGTTCGCCAACCAAAGCCGTCAGATTGGGAGCAATTGCGTTCATGCGATTTCGCAGATACTCCGCGAGCTGTGTTCGGTAAGCAGTAATCGAAATGACCTGGTCGCATAACGAGTGGATGTGGGAGATATCTGATTCGGAAATTTCAGTACCCATGCTAATTTCGGCGGCGGCCTTCAGAGTCAACTCGAGCTCCTCGGGCAGGATAGTCGCAAGAGAGGTCGTTGCAGCGTTGGTACGGAAGCCTTTTGACGGACGTTAGCTAGCGCCACAGCCATATACAGTGTGCTCACCCATTTCACGGACGACCTTGGCGTAAGCTAGGTTATCTGAAACAATTTTACCCATTTCGGGGAAGTGCCAACCATACCATTCCTAGAAATTCATCAGCAGTGTTGAGATTCCCCATCATATACATACGTACCTTAACTCGCATCGAATAAATGTTAATTTCTTTATCAAGATCGTCTAGCAGAGCAATAGCCTGGATAACCATGGTGTCAACCTTGTCGGGAGAGAATTTTAATTTGAACCTAATAAAAGGTTTAGTATGTTGAATTTACAGGGAAAACATAGACGTACCGAGATAGTGAATGAGAGAGACCAAGACTCATGGTCGAGAGATCTGTCGGGTCAAGGCCATCGAGGAGGGAGGAGAGTTGGCTACGAATACCACGGAATAAATCTTGGGTCGATTCTCCAGAGACAACTTGGATTCCAAGTTTCTTCGAGATGGCCCCGCCTGTGTGAACGTCAGCAGCTAAAACAGCGTAGCAGTAAGCTCGAACCTACCGAGCTTGGGTTCAATAACAACCAGAGACTCTTTCCCCTTTCCCTTGTCGACAACCTGGTCCTGGAGGAACTGCTTCAGGCCCTTGGAAATCTTTCCCTCCTGCATGGCAGATATGTCCTCAACAGCCATCGCAGTAGATGTGAATCGGTGGATGGCCTTAAGCTTCAATCTGAACCCACAGTTTAGCGGCCCCGTAGACCTTCATACCTCTTAGGCGGTACTCACAACTTATTGGCACCCTTGGGTGTCTCAAAGTCTTTCCAGACATCGCCCGCAGTAAGCTTTGCTTCATCCGTCAGTTTAAAGAGACAGAAACCTAGCGAAGTCTCATAAAGAACGAGCATTTTGGATAGGAGGCTGGCCGAACACCGAGTTAATGCTGGGTATAATGAGGCTAATACCAAGATGCAATTAATTTTTCGACGTTCAAGAGCCGGGCGCTTGCTAACTTCCATAACCAAATAGTAACATTTCCATTACGGTTGCTTGACTAGCGAGATATAAGCGCATGGACAGGGTATGATGACTCATAAGCTAGGACATATCTTCAGACTCGTTGATGCTCTCCAAGAGGATACGAAGAACCTTTTGCTGTCGTTGTAATGCAACAGGCTCTGCAGTTACAAACATACAAGGAACGCCCAGCGATTCCATCTGGCTTTGTTGCTTCGAACGTTGAGCATCCCAGGCAACAAGAACGCGGCTGGTGTGAAACCTTTTCAAGTCTGCCGCAAGCTGTGACGCCAATTCCTACATTCCAGTCTTTAGGTGGTCTCAGTCAAAGAACAGGGGAAGAGCTACTCACTTCGTTTTCTTGCTCTCCAACCGGTATTCCGATTATATTGGCACTGAAATATCCGTAAGACAGCCCGGAATGCTACTGGGACCAAGTAGACCTCACCGGTTCTGCGCGTATTCGACCCTCTGCTGGTGCTTGCCTATAACCTCTTGCTGGTCTGAATATAAGCTCTGCTCGAGCTGGTTTTGCATATCCTGCATCTAAAACCCGCCTGTTGGAACGAAATCGTATACGAGAATAAGTCTACTTACTCGTTTTATCTTATCTCTAAACTCGGCCCGTTGAGAAAGCTTCGAGATAACGGGCAAAGCTTGCTGGACAGTCATGTAGCGCACATTCAACCCTGTCGAGCTTTCAGCGTCGGGTTGCGAAACTGTAGGCTCCGTCTGGCTGGTTCTAGGATATTGAGGATGCGACGCGACTGGTGGATTCGTCGATGCAACCCCAGGGTTGAGCCGAGACAATAAGTCAAACACAGTCGAGCCGTTCCCTGGCGGCACCGGCGCTGGTTGGGCAGGTACTGACAACTGACTCGAGGGATCGATTTGAATAGCGTTGTTGGTAGACGTAGTAGGCGTTTGTAGAGATGAACTTGGGGTTACTGCACTCTGAAAAGCCGATGAGTTTTGTAGCTGGGCTAGCAGCTCATTGATACGAGCAGCGTCCTTAGAATATGCATAAGTTTCGAAAGTCAGAGAATAATAATAATATTTATAGACCGCAGGTGTTGATCTCACATAGCTCATTCCGAGTAGACAGAAATCAAGCGACGTGCTTGGCTGTGGTGGGTGGAAACAACTACCTGAGCGCTTGTAACGGTTGATTGTCCTGAAAATTCGTCTATCTACTACTGTATCCGAAACTAACTACCCATTATACAATCAATACCACCCAAACTATACAAAAAGAAACACAAGGAGAAAAGAAACCAAACGACAAAATAAAGAAACATAAATGTTCATATTTTAGCATCATATTCAATCATCATATTCAGGTATCATAGTGTCGCCCCTCTAGTGAAGCATGCATTGGGGCCGGTGAATCCGAATACTGGCGATTAAGTGATCCGCGACTTACGGCGTGACGCAGACCACTAGTTGGCTTTGGAACCCACTGTACACTCTTCGCCCCATCGCCTGGCACCGGGTCCTTCTTAAACTCAATCCCTCCAATCTCAAACACTGTCCACCTGTTGTCGTCAAACCCAGGTTCGGGAATAAGCACCGGGTGTCCGTGCGAGTCCTGCTCGATGCGGTACTTGGGCGTACGCTTTCGCTCGGCACCTAGCCGAGCGCCTGGCTCAGGCGTGCGGTTGACCGGACGAGGAGGGAGCATTGGAGGAGTCATGACACTCTCACCACGCACGAAGTTATTTGAGATCTCTGGTCCTGGGGTGACTACGCCGCCAGCGTATGGCCAGGGTGGCATATTGACCGGTTGCGGCCCCTCGTGCTCTTCTGGGATGCCATGATGAGGGCTCGAGCGCCAACCCCAAGCTTCTTGCCCGACTCTAGGCCCGCGGGATTCTCGTGCGGGAGGAGTACCGGCAGCGCGAGCAGCTTGTTCGCGAGGATACCAAGATGGGAGCTTCCCAACCTCAGGGCGCGGCGGCGGCGTGGTACTCATAGCGGGCAGCTGAGGAGCAGTTGGGGATCCCATGTAATCCGTGTGCTGTCGATGGCGGTCGTGGAAGCGAGAATCTCCGTCGTCGTGAGTTGAGTGATACGAAGAATCTGCGTAGTGGTGGGAACGCGCAGAGGATAGACGAGCTCTTAACCACGGCTTCGACGATAGGCTCAGCACCGAAGCAGCGAGCTTTTCACGCTTGGTCAGAGGTTCAACGGTAACATACGACATCTCAGAGCCTGTCTTGCGGTATTGCTCACGCCGTTGCTGCTCCGCTCCAGAAAGCACAGCAAATGATCGAGGTATCGGGTGGCCATCTGGTGTAGACTCAGGCCCGTGGTCCCCATATTCGATAGGAACGTCCCGCGCGGGGGAATAAGGACGTGGGCTCAACTGACGCTCGATGGTGGGCGACGACATTGCAGAAGGTGGGTTCAAAAGCACTCCCGGAGATGTCAACGTGGGTGTAGGCATTCGAGGGAGCACGTAAGTAGGCGTGTCCAAAACAGGCGAACGCATGTCGGCCACAACTTGTGTATGCAAGTGAGGATTGTAGCGAGTGTCCCCATGAGTAGGATGCTCTCCTAGAGTGCTGTCGTGAGGGAGAATGCGAACGTGATTATCTCCCAAAGGGGGGCTCTGGGCTCGGGGTGTGAGAACAGGCGGGCTCTGCTCTGGAGACATGTGACCCGGAGAATCGCGAGGTGGTGGAGTGCGAATCGGAGGATTCTGGGCTGGGAGGACATGGACTACTGGCTCATGGGGTATCGGGCTGTGAGATCGATGGGCTACAGGTGGAGGACTCAGTGCCCGTGAAGGCAAACTGTTCGCGACGTCCGTACGTTCCTGAGGGTAATCTGAATGTTCCGGATGGCGTTCCGCAAGACGCTCTGGACGATGCTCCGGACGATGGTCTGGGAGATCTTCTGGGCGATCTTCTGGACGATAATCCTGATAACGCTCGGAGGGATGCTCTGGACGTAGTTCTGAACGTCCTTCTAGACGCTGCTCCGGGTTATACTCTGGGCGATACTCTGGGTGATTGCGTAGGTGATAATCTGGCTGGTGGTCCGGACGGTGTTCCAAGTGGCGCTCCGGGTGATGCTCTGGATAATGCTTGGCGTGATGAGTTGAATAAGGGTCCCGCTCTTCCGTAGAAAGGATGGGCTGAGGATCTTGTGCCAGGGGCTCCTCGTCCGCATACTGGTTTCCCGAAGGCGTAGCCACAAGTAGCGTCTGTGACGGCCGACGTGGAGCACCCGCTCGAGACCTACGCCACCCATCGTACTTGGGATCGGAAACGTTTGGCTTGGCCTGACGGGTCGATTGGCCCGACAACTTCCTCGCGGGGCTACCAGGGCGGGTCGATGCGGACTGTGCGGTGTGAAAAGTTGTGGTGCTCGTCGTACGTTTGTGTTCACCCCGCAGCAGTGATACGCTACTCACAAGGTCCTGGGGTCCATGTTCATACGGGGACTGTTCATGCACTGAATGAAACTCTTCAACTCCTCCCATAGGCAAAACGATCTTCGTAGGACCCGTGGTCCTGCCTTTCTGGCTCGTCCTACGCTTTGGAGCTGGGGGAACGATCTCGTTGCCCTGTGCATCGCGCAAAATGGTACGGCCTTCGCCCCAACCATCAGATTCTGTTTTTTTGTTAGAGAATTGTCATATGCTCTAATCAATTGACGCACCATATTCTACTTGCACATCAGGATCCACTCGCTGCTCGCGAATTTTTGGAACCTCTTTGCGGCGGCTCCTTGTCCTGATCAAACTAGTAGACCGAATAATCCCGGAGGTTGTTGAGTAGACCTTGGAGCGAGGAGGAGAAGTGGAGCCCACAGGAGCAGGTTGGCCGTCTGCATCATCAATGAGGGGAGGCATGGGTTTACTGTTCAAAGACAACAGTCTCTTGAGTCGACCTGGCGCATTGTCCCGGCCTTCATAAGGGTCACGAGACCCTCCAACATTGCGCACAACAGTCGGTTCGGCCAGGGTGTCCTGATAACGATCACGGTGATGTGGGAGGCTAGCAGCTGTGGCCGCAGTGGTACTATGGTGTTCACCCAGGTGCGAGGGAAGGTGATCGTGTATTTCTACAGAGCGTTGCCTATCGCCGTCGATGATCGGAACGTTGCGTGGTCCGTGCTCCTGATATATTCCAGGGGTATTAAGATCGGGGATTGTAGGGATTGCATCATCAGGAGGACGCGGAGGGGAGTGTGGATCATTGACGAGCGGTTCTCCCCAGTTTATGTCCATCTTCTGTGACTCGATGCGGGGCAAAGGATCCGGAAATCCGGCAGCACGGGGAGTTCCGAATTGTTCAGCTGCTCGGAGCGAAGAATGGGGAGATGGTTTGCGCCAGGTGTTAGGAGAAGGAGAGCGGCTATTGGTATTAGGGGAAGGCGAGCGTGATATATTTGTACGCTGTCTAGCGGGACGGGTCGCCCCGACCCCAATCCTCTGCAGTGACGACCTAAAGCGCGTTGTCAACCCTGGACGACTCCTCGACTTCATGCTGCCCCCCTCGTAAATTGGAGTCGCGTTATGTATCTCTAAACGGGGACTTGGTGGGTCTGAATCGTCACTGTTGTCATAGATTTCAACGTCCCTAGGCTGCTCCTCAGAGCGTTCTCGACGATGTCTAGACCGAGAGCTATTTCGACGAGAATGCCGATCCCGGTCTCGGGAGTTAAAATTCCAAGGAAAACCTTGCTCCCCGGGGTAGGCGGTGGGTGGTGAGGTAGCACTGCGGTGGCGAGCAAGTCCTCTAGGATCCCGTGATGGCTTGGACGCTTCGTGGTCGAGCGGCCTCTGGCTCTCTTCCCAATTCCTTCGAATCTTTTCAGCAGACGTAACAGTATCAATCTCGCCCGGCGGCTGGTGGCGATCAAGCGCGATATCCTCCGGAGGGGTGTCTGGTTTGTGTCGGTCCTTTGGTGTACGGTAGTCGTGGTGGCCAGTACGAGAAGCAGAAACTACGGGAATCTCGCGAGACAGGTCCGATAACTAACGAAAAATAGGGACTAGTTTGACACATGACATCATGGAAGAACAGCAAAGCACACACCTCATGTCTCACCCGCCCTGCGATATTGAGAGGCGATCTATATTCTGTAGTGGGAATGTCCGCGGACATTTTCTTGAGAGTTTGTGCTAAGCGCTCTGTGACGGTGGTGTGGGAGGACTCTGCGACCGAATTGGTGTTAGGCACTGTAGGTTGGGTAGGCTGAGCGGGTTGGGGGACAGGAGGCAACGGTTTTCGCTCCCGCTCCACTGAGTTAGCTCGTGACATGATGGCGGTAAAGAGGGAAAGTCGAAAAAGAACAGAGAGTGCAGACCAGCACACACGCCCCTACAATCTGCCAATCTCGTCCTCGAGGCGAGGTGATGCAATATTGATTGTTTTGTTTTGACCCCACGTGAGCCCTTTTTGCAATGATAATATTAGCGCTGAGATGACATGATTCACCGGGTGGCTATCGGACATTACAGTGGCTACTGAGGGCTCCTCCACGAATAGTTCTCCCAGCCAGCCCCCCTGATCGCATCAACCACAGCATTCTCCTGTTCCTTTCTTGATTTGCTCCCACCATTCGTAACCTCCCGCCATACAGCCACGGCCTCATGAACCTCGCTTATTCTACTAAAGCCAGCGACTATCGGAACGCTCGCCATTACCTCGGACTTTTGCCCAAGTGCGTATCCTAATGCAAGATTAGGGAGACCTCCTGGCCATGATTTACACATGGTCAATAGCTGAGTATCTTTGAATGCCATCATCTTGGTTCCAGCAGGGTGCCAGTCCGGTGTGTGGTCCGTCAAGTAGCCCATGTTGAATGGAGAAGCGGTAAGGAGCTGCTTGGCTCCTGTTTCGAGGAGAAGAGGGGCAAAATTCTCAAACGAGTGATTCTGCAAGTTGAAGTGGGAGTAGGACATGATGATGTCCGGTGGATTTCCCTTGGCGGATGTGAGCCTTGAGAGTCGAAGCAAGACGGGGAGCGGATACCCTTCATACAAGTTTTGGTCAGCTACTCCCATGAGTCTCGATCGATAGGCTAACCTGTCAATCCAATCTCACGTATCAACCCTTCGTCCTTCATACCCCTTAACTCGTCAAATGCATCCAAGATCCTCTGGTCCCCCTCCCCATGCACCATATCCTCCAACCCTTTCCCCAGTCCCCAAGCCCTCCCAATAGCCTCGTCTTCCAAGACCTTCACAGGGTTTCCAGTCGGGTCCTCGGGATGTACAGGCGTACAAACAAACTCTGTGTCATGTAAGAATACGACGTCCAGATATGACGTCCCCAATCGTTCAAGGCTGCGCTTGACACTCGCCCGGATCGTTGCCCGAGAATAGTCAAACCCACTGGTATCTGCACCGTATCTTCCGCATTTAGTCGCCTTCAGACCCAATGCCATTACGTTCAGAAAGCTTATACCAGTCCGGAGGTATATTCCACTCACAATCTTGTACGATTCCCGAGGAAACTCGTCCACCACAGCCCCCAAGATGGCACCAAGCACAATCTCCGAAGTCCCATAGTACGGTGACGTATCAAACCCCCTAATCCCGTACCTAAAGGCCAACTAATAATTAGATCCAAGATCAAACTAAGGAACAACTACAAGGCTCCTCACCGAAGAGCAAGTCGCACGGTTCTCAATGGCTCCGGGCTATTAAGTACCTCCTCTGTATTATAGATCCCCGCACCCAGTGTTGCAGCTCCGAACACGATGGCTGGCCACTGACCGTGGCCTACACGAGGCTAGGATCCTCGATGTCAGTGCGATCGTCTAATGCGAGGGGCGTGCTAGGGCTGAAACGTACAAGTACATCCCCTAATGGCTTATCTTCTTCTGCATCTGGGATATTCGAGGGAACCTCGTACGTTGGCTGAGGGTCTGTGAGCTTGCGCATTTTGAGAGGGGATGTCACAGTCGAGCAGCTGGGGTTACTTATATGGTGATCGGATCGGAGTGTGCTCCTTATGGAGCTATCCGATGAATTGTAGCTTGCTAGCTAGGTAAAAGAGCAAAAACAAATCCATTTCATTTGACAGGTACAAAAATTGAGTCACAGACGAGCTGTTTACAGGTTGTGGTAAAGGAGCAGGGAGCACATGATAGGTATCGTAGAAAGCACCAGCTTCCTACAGACTTCAACATTAATTCAAAACATGACATTATTAGCGCACATGCACGGTGAAGGGGATGGCGCCGAACAGCAAAGCACTAGGTATACTCAAGGGAAGCAGCCGAACCAAGTGTCAATGGGCTAGGCATGGGGGGAAATACCATCTAGTTGATCGGGACGGCTCGAACACGAATCGAAACGGTGCGTTGACGCCTACGAGCACGGCGACGTCGGGCCTTCTCCTTGTGTCGGGCCTTGCGCTCAGCCTTCTTGGCAGCACGCTGCTCGCGACGAGCAGAAGAGAAGTACCGGTCGTCATCACTGGATGAGCTTGAGGTACTAGAGCTCGAGCTGGACTCGCTTTCGCTCTCGGATTCATCGTATGATCGTAGGCTTGATGCGATGTTCATGTTGGGTGGGCCGGAGCGGCGCGAATTGCCCTTGTACAAGCCAATATCCACACCACGCGGCAAAAAGAACGCAGTGTTCCACTGAGTGAGGACATCGGCCAAAGGATCAAGACCGCTGCTCCGGGTCGACTGGACGGCCTGTGAAGTCATCTGAATAAGACCCTGTTAACACTTATAGTCAGACTTCTGGTTCTGGCCAGTATGTCGCTTTGCTTACCTGCATACAGCGATCCCACTCTTCAGCCATAACGTCGTGAGGAACGAGCGCCGCGGGAAGTGGCGGAGGCTGAGGTTGCAACAACTCGCGCAAGTCCTCGACAAGGAAAAATTCTTCAAATGCAGTGAACGGCTGGGCCCTGTTGAGCTCCCGACCCGATACTGGCACGTTGCTTCCGTAATTTCCACCGGCACCGGCGCCACCAGGACGGCGGGTCGTTGTGAGAGCGTAGTTGTCGCTTGGGAGTTGGGCAGAAGCAGTTGAGTAAGGGGTACGCTCGGCACCGTAAGAGTACGCGCTTTGTTGGTTAAGATCACGACCCCCTCCATAGGCTCCTCCACCACCTCCACCTCCGCCTCCGCCTCCATAGCCGCCGGGAAGGTAGCTTGACCCCATAGAAGGGGATGGATGGCGGCTGTGGCCGTAGCGCGGACCAGGAGAAGGTCCTCCGCGACCCAAGGGTGGAATGACCACATCATCATGGCCACCAGGAGGGAAGGCTGAGTGAGGCCGAACAGGGGAGCCAGGCATTGACCGCGCGCCGGCGCCATATCCACCAGGCATCGGGTACCCTCCACCCGGAGGGGGCCCGCCTGCAGTGGGATAGAACGAAGGCCGTGGGAGGTCGTACGAACCGCTCATCTTACGGTTGCGATCGGCTTCGCTCATGCTGCCCTTGCGGCTGCGGTAGCCGCCAGCAGATGGCGCGTATCCACCCCCACCACCGCTCATGCGACGCTCACGACGAGTGTTGAAAGACATGTCAAGCGACTCGAGCTTCTTGGAGAGCTCATCATCTCGGAGGCTGGCGCCTCCACTCATGCGACGAGCGCGTTCAAAGCCTAAGCCGTCGCCCGTGCTCCCACGACGAGCGCGTGGGGCTTCCTTGCGTCCAGCAATGCCGTACGGATCTTGAGCATCACGGTCCCATTGGTTACGGTCACGACCACCCGACTTCTGACGCTCCTTCTCTTCCTTGCGAGCACGCTTCTCAGCGGCACGGCGATCCTTCTCCCTATAGAGAGATTTTTGTTATTCAAGTATGATGTAATGGATTGAGAAAGAGCACTTGCCATCGCTTCACGGCTTTCTCGTAGTCGCGCTGCGACTGGCCAGGCCTCATTACTGGATAATCGTCCGCAGGCGATTCTGGAGGATACCCTCCGGCCATCGATGGTGGTCCATACCCTCCGGCAATCGATCCCGGAGCTGCAGACATCGGAGGCATCATCCCCGCAGCCTGAGGTAGTTGCGCTGGGTTAGACGCAGTGATCGCACCTGACGGAATGCCCGCGGCCGATGCCTGGCTCGAAGTCGCAGTGACCCATTTGATACCGCGAGTTGGTCCAGCGGGGGTATGATAGAATGTTTCTAGGACAAACAGTCAGCCGATCGTCCCGATCGGACGTCTATGGTATGCAGCTACCTTGAGCGATCACGGGAGTATAAGTGGCAATGCCATCTGGGCCCTCTGACTTGGCGTATGCGATGGTCCCGGGCTGAGCATTGGCATAGGGGTCGGCGGCGGGTGCAGTGTTCGGTGCACCGGCAGCAGGCATCATGCCCATCTGAAAGCCGCCCGCGGGGGAGGGAGCGTAGCCGGCATTGGGGTTGACGTAGGTGGGTTGGTGGTGGCCGCCGCCGCCGCCAGGGAATGGAACTCCTCCGTAGGACGCCATGTTGGCAGTAGAATGGAGAGACTGGAGTAGTTGTGGTCGTTGCTGAGAGAAGACAGGCGGGGTGAAGGGCGGTCTACTTATTCAAAACCAGGAGCCAGAAAGAAGGGACACACTGCCACATTGGGCGACTCATCCCATGATCTGATGATCCAACCACGATTGTCCGTCAAGTCTAATCGTCACATTGGCTCTCTCCCGCGCAGCATACAATTGACATACTGTACACTATGTAACAAACACGTTTTAACACCGCAAATGCATTACCAATTCACACAAAGGGCATCTGACTTCCCCAGCCTCGTGCATACAACATAGGGTGAAAACCAAAGGCTACGTCCGGCACCATCGGCGAATCATGCCTGCGTCTCCCGGGATAGCACAGTTGGGACAGATGACACCGGGATGAGTCCGACCTCGGTGACGACTGCGGTGATATACGCAGGGGGCGTAAGGTCGTACAGGGGGTTGAGAAGTTGAAGATTAAAGTCGTCGATCGGGGTCGTGCTTGTGGTGCGGGTGACAGGGGCCTTGCCTGCCATTTCAGCAGATGACACTATGTACATCGATCAGTCCTATACTACTTTAGACAATAGTAAAAACGCACCTAGCTCGTTCTTGGTGAAGCTGTCCAGGTTGACGCTGTCTGAAAACTTGTAGGTCTCGCAGCATGCAAGTACCGGAACGTTGTGTTGCTTAGCCATCATCGCGACGAGAGCTGTGCCCGCTCGAGAATAGAGCGCCCCGTTGGAGTGGAGCGCATGCGTTCCCAGAAAGACAATAGAGGCTGAATTCATAATCGTGCCTAGCGCAGACAATATGCAATACGTGCATGGGATGCCAACCGCCACTAACGTCCTGAGAAGATTCTTCCCTGCTTGACTAGTTATTGAGATGTTCACGGGCAACAAAATAATCTTACCCTCTAACATAGGCCGTGAATCCACAACAATCACTTCAAATCGTTTCCCAGCACGATGAGCGGAAATCAGGAGCTTTTCCACTACCGAAGACCTGTGTAAACGTGAGTAAATGCGCAAAATATTGACAAATAAGCTAACCTAGCGTAAGTTAATACCACGTCCCCGTCATGTATTTTCGCCATGCCGAAGGTTGAAATAGCAATATCAGCTGCGATAATCCGTTCTTGAAGATATTGGTCAATTCGAGAATACAACTCGGATTTCGCCTATGCGGGATATGAGCATATCACAGTACGGCCTTCAAGCATTGTACTCACGGCATGCTCCGAAAGATCTAGACCAATATTGCTGATTTGAACCTTCAGACTTCGAATCGCATTCCCGAGGCTGACCGACATTGGTCTTGCAGACGTCAAGTAGGAAATTTGGGGAGATAGGTAGGTCATGATATGGCGTGAGAGGGTGTTGTTGGTTGGGGTTGTATAGTCGGCTACAACCTAACTCATATTATTAGTTTGCTAATGCTAAAGGGTAAAGCGAGGCACTCGCAGTTTTGAAAGCAGTCAATGCTGCGATGCATCTCGCGTTGGCGCCAGTAATTTTGTATTCAGCGAACAAGAGGCCAAGCCGCAAGATCGATGGGTGAATTTCGCCCTTGATTTTTTGGCCAAGATGTCCACGAGCTCCAAAGTGCGAGAATATCCTTAGGTCTCGGATTTTGTTCTCGACGTCTGCGACAGTGGATTGAGCCTGCTCCTGGGCCGATATGAGTGACCCGCGTCGTTCGCTTGCTTCCTCTGTTCTTTGGGCGGCTGGCTTTTTGGCGGGTTTGGGTTTGACTGAACCTGAAGATTTACTTCCTCCGGGATCGCCTCCCCCACCTGCTGACTTGCTCGCAGAAGCCGACGCCTTGGCTGCTCTTTGCTTCTCCTGTCGCTCTCGATTCTCAGCTCGAATTTGCGCTTTGGACTTTCCTCCTCGACTAGCGGCCTCTTCGGCAGGCAAATCTTTCTTAGTCGATACAGAAGGCGAGTTTTGTTGTGAGGACATAGTAGAAGTTACTGGAAGAGAGCCACCAGATAGTGAGCGTCTAGACAAGTGTTCAAGTTAAGTCAGAAAGTCCTGACTCCCCTCATCTGTATTGGGTCATGATCGCTGCTGACATAAGAGACCTCTCCCAGCGGCTGCTGACTTCATCACCTCCTTACCCTGCCAACAACCACCTCGTATGCCCTTCTGCTGAATTTATACCTCTGAATCTACATAATGGTGCGTGCTCTCTACGAAAAAAACCTGTTTGCTAACGTATATATTTAGGGTGTCCCTGCTCTTTTCCGTTGGCTCAGCAAGAAGTATCCTAAAATCGGTAAGTGAGGTCCTTGTATGTTGTTCGCTCTCCTCATTTCGCTTTGCAGTTTCCCAAGTCCTTGAAGAGGACGCCGCCCGGATAGATGATCAAGACGGGCTCTCTGTTGAGGTACCCGTCGACACTTCTGGACCAAACCCCAATGGGTTCGAAATGGATTGCTTGTACTTGGACATGAACGGAATTGTGAGCCACATGTCTTTTCTCCTGTTGTCATTCACCTCTAACCCGTGTCTTAGGTTCACCCATGCACACACCCCGAAGGCAAAGTAAGTAACATGCTGGATGTATGGTTGGGTTGCTAACTGGGTAACAACTAGCCTGCGCCCGAAACCGAAGAGGACATGATGATGGAAGTTTTCAAGTACACAGACCGTGTCGTCGGGATGGTTCGACCCCGCAAAGTCTTGTTCATGGCTATCGGTACGTGTTTCGACCGTGATGGTTTGCCAGGCTGACCGTTTGTATTTTAGATGGTGTGGCCCCGCGTGCGAAAATGAATCAACAACGGTCGCGTCGGTTTCGCGCTGCGCAGGAAGCCAAGGACAAGGAGGAGGAACGAAAGGAGGCTATTAAGCTGTTTGAAGGTATGTTACGTGGCGGTCTTACATTGCGTTCATTACTTGCGGGTGCTTACGATGCAATATAGCCCTCGGTAAACCTGTCTCGGAAGAGGAGAAAGCAATGAAAAAGGCATGGGATTCAAATGCTATTACGCCAGGTTTGGCATTACAATGACTGCGAGGTTGAAAATACTGATGTAGTTGCCAATTATAGGGACGCCTTTCATGGATCTCCTTGCACAATCCCTACGATACTGGGTCGTACAGAAACAAAACTCTGACCCGGGTTGGAAAAATGTAAGCGTTCTTGGTATTGCCCGCAAACTTGGGTTTAACTGTTCTCTACAGCTGCAAGTTATCATTTCTGATGCCAGCGTTCCCGGTGAAGGAGAGCATAAAATCATGGACTTCATCCGCCGGCAGCGCGTTCATCCTTCCCACGATCCCAATACTCAGCATGTAATTTATGGTTTGGTGAGTTATCTTTTCCAATCCGCACACGAGACACGCTAAACAATTCTCCACAGGATGCCGATCTAATTATGTTAGCTCTGGCAACCCATGAACCCCACTTTCGTGTCCTGCGTGAGGATGTCTTTGCAGATGCAAACAAGACAGGTTGTCGAATATGTGGAAAAGAGGGCCACTTTGCCGCACAGTGCACAGGCAAGCCTGCAGAAAAAGACCCATCGAAACCCCCAGAGAAGAAACCATTCATCTTCCTCGACGTAGCGGTGCTGCGCGAGTACCTAGCCATCGAGCTCAATCTCCCCAACCTCCCCTTCGCCTTTGATCTTGAGCGCGCGCTTGATGACTGGGTGTTCCTGATCTTCTTCGTTGGGAACGACTTTCTTCCCCACTTGCCGTCCCTTGAGATCCGTGAGGGCGCGATTGATACACTCCTGAAAATATGGAAAGATGAACTCCCGCGAATGGGCGGATACTTGACCGAACACGGTATTGCAAACAAAGCCAACGTACAAATTATGTTGGAGGGACTCGCAAAGCGCGAGGATGAGATTTTCAGGAAGAGGCGTGAAGGTCCGCATCAACTTTTCTAAATAACCTGCTTCAAAAGAGAAACTAAAAATCAACCCGTTGTGTAGCTGAAGAGCGCCAGAACCAAAACGCAAAACGTCGAAAGGTAGAGCAGGAGCGCGCCAGGGAACGCGAACTTGACGCTCAAGCTGTGGAAGTCACGCCTACACCCGCAGCTTCCGCCCCAGGTGGTCCTCACCCACTCCCTGTTAGGCCGGCTTTCGATGTCTTCACAGGTGCCTCCCTCCCTAGCAATCCTACGTTTGGTGGATCCAACAGCGATGTAGTAGCGAATCGAGCCGCTCTGCGGCTTGCGAACCTCAGCGCTGCCGATGCAATGCGTGCTCAACTTGCAGGCGCTGTGCCTCTCAGGTCAACTAGTCGTGCCACCTTGTCTGGAAACGAATCTGCGCCTCCTGGTGAAGATCTATCGCCTACACTAGCTACCGGAACGGACGTTCAGATGACGACGGACAACACAGTTGAGGATGTTGAGCCGAGCACTGCTTTGACTGATGGAGCCCCTACGGGCGATGAGCCCGCAGATGCTACGAAGTCGGAGCCTGACATGGATACCAAACCAGACGGAGAAACGCTTGCTGTAGAGGATGGTGCAGTTGCAGATCCCATTGTCAGCGCCGTGAGTGCTGAGTACGGAGAGAACAAGCCGCACGGTGTGAAGCGGCCGATAGACGAGGTGGAGCCGGAAACTCCAAGTGCTGTCGAGGAGGAACCTGAAGTCGAGGCCGCTAAACCTGCGCTCAAGGTGAATGCCGATGGAACGGTAGATCAGGAAGACACTGTCAAGTATGTTTTTAAGTTCCTATCGCGCTAGTTTATGCATCTTATTAACCTTTTCATCTTAAGGCTTTGGGAACCTGGATATAAGGAGCGGTATTACAGGTCCAAGTTTGGCATCGAGCTGAGTGACACCGAGTTCAGGAAACAGTAAGCACTGGAATTTCGTTTCTGATAGATGCTAACCATGCATACAGGGTCACCGTTTCATACATGGAAGGTTTGTGCTGGGTGCTACAGTACTACTACCAAGGAGTAAGTGGCCCAGTCCTTCCCACCCGCACACATCCTAATTCTATAGCGCAGGCACCCTCCTGGACATGGTTCTATCCCTACCACTTTGCTCCTTTCGCCGCCGACTTTGAGGACGTAGAAAACATGGATATCAAGTTCAACCTCGGCCAGCCTTTCAAGCCCTACGAACAGCTTATGGGCGTCTTCCCCGCTGCCAGTCGCGTACATATCCCTACCCCCTTCCAGTCGCTCATGACTGAGGAAGATTCACCGATTATTGACTTTTATCCAAGTGAGTTCGAGATTGACATGAACGGGAAGAAGATGGCGTGGCAAGGCGTGGCGCTCCTGCCCTTTATCGACGAGAAGCGTCTGCTTACCGCAATGGCCGAACGGTACCCTATGTTGACCGAAGACGAGGTACGTAGGAACAAGTGGGGGGCCAACCACATTTATGTTTCCGACGGAAACGATCTGTACGATTTCTTCTGCGGGTTATACACCAAACGGAAGAGTTCAACAGTGAGTATCTACAGTCCACTAATGATACATGCGTTATATCTGACGTGGCAATTAGCCTATTCCCATTGATACCAAGCTAAGCCGTGGTATTGCAGGCACAGTCCTCCACGACCCCGCCTGCGTCCCCGAATCATCCTACCCCTCACCCCTAACTCGCATTGGCCAACCCGACATAGTAGCCAATCGGTCATTGTCCGCGCAGTACTTCTACCCTCGTCAAATAACACCTCATCGATCCGTACTCCTTCCTGGTGCCCGACCTGCTCCTAAGATCCTAGGCCAAGCAGATGCTGAGCATGTTATGCGAGGCGGAGACGGTCGTCGCGGTGGGCGAGGCGGGGGCAGGGGTGGGCGGGGAGGAAACCGAGAGAGCGGATTTGTTAGCGCGACTGGAGGGTATAGTGATCGGTCCGGGGGTCAGAGGCCGAACCCTGGATACGATAATGGGTATGGTGGGGGTGGATATGGTGGGAACGGAGGGAATGGAGGCGGGGGTGGAGGAGGGTACGGAGGCTATGGGGGTGGCAGCGGAGGCGGAGGTGGCGGATATGGCGGGTACGGGAATGAAGGGTACAGGGGTGGCGGAGGCGGCGGTGGAGGTGGGGGTGGATACAATGGTGGAGGATACGGTGGTCGCGGAGGCGGAGGCGGACGTGGAGGGTATGGTGGGGAAGATCGCTACGGCGGGGGTGGCTACAACGGTGGCTATGACCGTGGAGGTGGGCCTCGAGGAGGCTCGCGTGGAGGCTCCCGGGGGGGAGGGGGTGGATACGGTGGCCGAGGCGGCCAAAACAACTCCAGTGGTTATGGTGGTGGTGGATACGGCGGATATGGTGGCGGGCGAGGCCGTTAAATCCTATCAGCCTGTTTGTTTCTTCTTACATGTCAACCGCTTTTCGAAACTCTACTTTACTGCACAACACTCTGTTTAGTGCTTACTCTTGCCTTGTAAAGAAGTTCGTGTAATCTACAATGTTCTATGTGACATGTACGAATCTATAGCTCCTTCTTTGCCTTTTGAGCATTCTCTCGGACAACTTGCTCCTTGATCCAGTCGAAAACGCGGTCCGTAGCATGTTCCACCGGATGATCGAACAAGTAAGGCAGGAAAGCTAACAAATGCCGTCAAAATCGTCCCAAGCGGGGGTTAAAGATAGGTTGCACTTACGCACTACAGCTAAACCCGTAACCGTTGGGCCCCATGCTATTAGCAAAGGTTAATTACATCCATGCACAGCAATTATAACCGAGGCTTGCCTTTCACCCGAATGTTCTTGACACCCACAAAGGCCTTAGCAGATTGTCTGAAATGAATGTAAGGCTATCGATTTATACAAATATACATAACAGTGCTAACCTCACAACGGTATGGATAGTAAACGCAGGCAGAGCCCTGTACCAATATCAGTGTAAGAACGGTGTCATTCTAGCAGACAACACCCACATAGAGGCAAGTGACTGGAAAACCGCCCTCTGGGTTGCAACCATCCCAAGCCGCGTCGGCTCAGAAAAATTAGCAGCCTCGACAGCGTTCGGTCCTTGCCTCTTAGCCTTGTAGGTCTCGTACCCGACATCGCCCTACCCAATCGGACGTTCTAGTATCAGGAATGCCGGTCACATTGGAGGTGACGCAAGTTCTTACCGCCAAATATGCCCAACTTATGCCGTATGCAGCTGTTACTATTGCAGGGGGTACGACTCTGCGGTATGTAACAGTAGTAAGATAATGCGAGGCACTGGCAATACTTTGCGAAATAACCAGTTGCACTCACGGTCGAAATGCCTCCCCGATATCCGACGTCTACAGACCGCCCAAGCACAAGTATCAATAAGAAAGGAGCAGCTTGTCACAAATATCTATACGTACATAAGCCACATATCTAGTTGAAGCTCTCAGCGCAGTCCTCAACCGAGTGGCGTATGCCGCATAACGAGCATTCGTATCGACCGAATCCACATTCTGGTCCGCAAGCTGATTGACTTCCTGCGTTGCCTCTTTGGTCACAGTTTCAACCGTTGTGGAAGACATGACAACCTTTGGTGGGGTAGTGGTGGTGGTAGGCTTGAGGACGGAGGCCGATAGGACTTGAGCCCCGGGCAGAAATATATTTGGATTTAGTTTGCTTGAAATGAGATGATGTCATTATCTTCGTCCCCCCAAGCCTTGGAGTCCAAGGGCTTTGTCATTCATCACTTAAATAAACTTTGATTGTTGTACTGTATTGAAAATATATATTATGGTACATAATGATTAGTATTTTAACAAGTGAATGTACACGACTCCGAATTAATGCAGTGCTTGATTATAAATGGTAAAATGGGTTTGTAACGAGCCCCAATCTCTACTTCAATTCCAGTCCGCGATCTAATTCTTTCACAAGAAGGTTGTTTACTGCCTTGACGTTGTCCATGTACACTGTAAACACTGGGTCAGAATCTGGTAGCATAAGCGGAACGAAAGTACTGACCATGATGTCCAGCACCCTGGATGATGTACATTTTGCTGCTAAAGTTCCCTGCCTGTTTCAGCTCCTTGATACTAGCACGACCACCTTCGGGGTCCATCCAGTCATGATCGCCGTCTATGAAACGTCGTAAATTAGGATATATCATTCAGAAAGGTTGGAGGTACTCACAAACAAAGGTAACTGGGACGCGGATGTCCTTCACACGGTCAACAAGCGGCATGCGAGCATGTGCACCAGGGGCAAGCAAATGGGCTAACACGCTATAGTTAGCGGCTGTGGTGTTGATATATCAGGCGGCTGCGATACTCACAAATGCAGTATTCTCCTGATCCCTTAGCACGAGTGATATGCCAAATGTAATCGTGCATGTCTCGTTTGTCTTCGTCGGTCAAGTCGAACCTCCGACCAGAGTACTGTATAAAGCGTAAGCATAGGCTAATAAGTGGATGAACCTCCGACGAACCTTCCCAACGAGCCAAGGTCCGTAAAACGCAGCTGAACGAACAATCTGGAAGGGGCTCCATCCTTCTTCCCAAAGATAAGTTCCAACCTGGTACGAAAGAATGTTTAGAATCCCGAAATAGACAAGACTCGGTACGAATACTAACCTTTCGAAGAGTGCTCTGTTCCCGTTTGGCCTGTTGCTGCTCGGCCTTTACTGCTCCGATACGGGCGTCTGTTGCCGGAACGGCAGTACCGGAGCCAGACGCATCTTGACTCATATCCAGCTCACGTGAAGGCTCGTCAGTGCTGTTTGGATCTCGAGGTACACCAGCAGGGGATAGAAGGATGAGTTGATGGACGCGAGTTGGGTGTCGGAGAGCATAGGCGGTGGATAGATAGGCTCCAAGACTATGCCCAACGAGCGCTATAAAATGCAGAGTTTAGATGCGAACCATTCAGGTGGAGGAAAAGACCTACACATCTTTTCAATCCCCATCTTCTCGCGCCACTCCTCTAAAGCATCTAAAAAGAATGACTCGGCCTCGTTCACGCGGCCCTTTATATCCTCCCGTTTGGCATGGACCTTGAAGGGAACACGGGCGGATCGACCCATACCCAGCCAGTCCAAGGCGTAAACAGATGAATTGCGCTTAGCCGCCCAATCTCCTAACGCCCCAAAGTTCTGATAAAAGAATCCAATGCCTAACAATAACAGGTGAGCTCGGTAGCCAATGGGGCAAACGAATAACGCACCAGCGCCATAGCCAGGCAAGAAAACCGTTGGTGCAACATTAGTAACCGCGGTAGTGGGCTTGGGTTCGGATTCCACAGGAGTTATAGTGAACATATTAAGATATCGACCTTTGCCACTGAGCTCAACTGTCCCCAGTCGACCAACAACGCCTCCGGTTGGGGGTGTGGTGTCACCAGCGGCACGGAAAAATGGAAGCCTTCGGAAAAGTCGCTCTTCGCTCAATGCGCTCTGGTTAGCAGTCGAGCACCACCATTGTGCAAAGGAAGACGTGAAGGTGGTGGGGATGTCACGAGCAAGTGGCAAGTTTAGGGGAGAGACTACAGAGGCCATTCTAAGACGAGAAAGAGCGGCCGTGATGGATAGAGGATGGGGTTGTAATGAGGCGACTCTCAGAGTGTCCGATTTATGAGAGCCGGCCGCGAGCTGTGCAGGTGGAGGCTGGCGTCAGAGGCTCTTAATCGGCCGGCTTCATGACAAATCCCACTGACAGCACGGGCCTCGATCGGTAGATCATGTGACCCCATGGTCTCGGGTATGGCGACCCCGCATTGCCCGGATTCCTGCTTCTCTCTCTGCGACTTATAAGTGCTCGGCTTGCCATAGGCCCAGTACCTACGTACCCCTCCGGCAGTAGTCAGTTCGCAGACAATGTCCTCCAAACTCTTTGATGTCAACCATCAGGTACGCGGTTAGACTTCTGACGGAACGTCTAGTGCTTAGTTCTATACAGCTGGCGTTCTACGGAGCGTATCATTCCAACAAGATCAACATCGCAATCCACATTATATGTGTTCCCATTATCATGTGGTAAGTACTTAGCTCTCTCCTGAACGAATGGTACTCACCGTGCCGTAGGACGTTCCAGGTCTTCCTAGCGAACGCCTCTGTTCCCTCCTTCGTTCCAGCGATTTCTTACCAAATCAACGATTGGTTGACATTTGAACCCAACTGGACGGCCGCTCTCACAGTAGTGTACCTTGCATACTATTTTGCTCTTGAACCTGTTGGTGCGGTACGTAGCTCTCACTTCCACGTATGACCTTATTCACACAGCGGAAAACAGGCGCTGTACACCCCACAATTTGTCCTTTCTTGCCTTTCTGCAACCTCTTATGCCCACCGTCCCGAATCGACGAAGATCGCGGGAGCTCTGCACGCGTTCAGCTGGATCATGCAGTTTATCGGTCATGGCGCTGCTGAGGGACGTGCTCCCGCACTCTTGGACAACCTACTGGGCGCAGTTGTCCTTGCTCCGTTCTTTGTGCACCTCGAGATGCTTTTCGCCATCGGGTACAACCCGAAGCTGCATAAACAAATCCAGAACGAAGTGGGCAAGGATATCGCCAAGTTCCGACGCGAGAAAGCTGAGAAGCAGCGGGCTACTGGACGAAAGGATCTTTAAATATGCCTCTGGCCTGCATATCACCAAATCCGTTTCGGTGGTCTAACCAAGAAAAACTTGAGAGGATACGTTTTGACAGTGCCTTTAGTGCGAAAAAACTTGTATCATAACATGTATGTAAAACAATGGAAAGAATTGTGTTCAGCCCCTAAGATTCAGCCAACTTGTCGTGGGACGTTCAGCCCAACCCCGGTCAACTTCGGAGCCATAACATCAACTTCTTTCTTCTGACGCTGCCGGCGGTGGTCGGTCAGACGCATAGTAAAGAATCTACGATGCACGTTATGAGTTGCCCACAGACGTGAATTGTCCAAACTCACTGTCTATGCAGTACGTATTTATCGTGCTTCGGCGTCGCTGATCCACTGGCCACTGGCGCGGGAGACGCAGGCTTGGGCGATGCAACTTTGGCTTTCTCCGTTGTTTCGTCTTTCTTATCCTTTTCTCCATCCTTCTTCTCCTCTGCCTCTTTCTTTGCTTTCTCTGCCTCCTCCTTTTTCCTCCTTTCCGCCACAAACATTAGTCTAGCGCCAGCTTCAGGAAGTATTGGAATCACTTCTGCTTTGCCTCCCACTCTTCCTTGATCCTTGCTATCTCCTCTGCATTCACACTTGGCGAGGCAGAGGGAGCCGGCGCTTGAAGCACAGCGAAGTTCGGATCGGATAGATGTGTGTCGCACGTGTAAACGCAGTCGACAGCTGAGGATGTAGCTAGGACGGTAGTTGTGGGCTTATAGCACACATAGCTGTCATGGCATTGTTGCTGCCGCTGTGAGATAGTTCGAGCGCTTTAAGATGGCGAGGAGGCGCACCATGCCCTTGCGGTGGCTACTGCCTAGTCACATAACAGATCATAAGATATAGAACATGAATATACTGACACCCTACTTACACGCTTGTAGTACAAGTTCTGAAATGGCGTGGATGACATATTGCTCGATGATGCGAAATGTGGTGGAAGTCAAGTGTAAGTAATTAACCGCCCAAATTGGGCCAATGAAGCTCTGCATTCACGTGACCATCTGCACACTCTTTCCTTCAACCTTCTCTGGGAGATAAATTACCTGACCGGTCTTATTTGGCTCCGGAAAGAATTGAGGACTGCTTGCACTATGGCTTTCAACCTGAGAATACCCATCGCTGCCCTATCGAACGTTTCCAAAGATGCTACTGGGGTCTTGCGAAAGCCAAAATCTCTGTTCGAACTCCTTGCACGGCTACCGAATGACGGCCTTGGCCAGCGTGTTACCCAGGCAAGGTCAGATATATCTCAGTAACAACCAAACCTTGTGTACTGAGCCTAGTGCTCTAGATGGGGCCATAAAGGGATCGAGAACTCGTACTATGTTGTCAACAGGGTAGCCCTGCGAGCAAATGGAAAGGCTGGGGAGGCTCGTGGAGACTTCTATTGGAAGGGTATGTTTATTTCACCATGACAAGTTACTCGTATGAGGTATTGATGTTTGTACTGTCGCGACTCTTCAGGCAAATTAATAGGCAAACAAACAATAATCCGGGGTGGACATAAGCATGCATGGAAACACATCCCAGGTGAGTATATCCGTAACATATATTCTACCGCTTGTATTCTCAAACTATGTGATGGTCATAGAACCTACCGCTACTCAATGAAAATGAAATGTTTTATCTGAGGACAAAATTAAACTTCACTGTCTGCATACTACGCTCTAAATTTGTTACCATTTGTTGGACCCAATGTATATTATACACATCCCCTAGCTTTTTATCATATCTTGGAGGGCCTTTCTGAACCCATCGCCATGCAATAATGAAATTCCAGAAAGAAGCACTAGCACCCCGCCTTCAGCTTACCTAGTATGTACATGCAAGGCGCTCAAGCCAGCCTATCGTGTGTCATTCGACAAACCAATTTCGATACTCTCGACCACACCGTATGTAAGTACAGTGTCCAGGATGCGAGATTCACATTTACGCGGTGGCTCGTTCATGAACCGGCTCCGATTGCCGAATTTGCCAGAGCACATTTACCACTTTCACGTGTTTTGAATTCCTCCAACGCATGCACCATTGCACTCACGCGACTCCCACCACCCACCTCTAGACGCTCTACTTCAACAGGCCGAAGGTACTCATCTCTTGCCTTTCTACTTCACCGATTTCCTGCTGGACGTTAAACGCGTGGGATCGCGTCTTGTTGGCGCTAAATTGCGTCGAGTGAGTTCCCTCCTCCGGTCGGGAGTGTGCTGGTACCGGCTGAGCTCTGCTGTTTCTTAGAGCGGACTACTATGAACATCGACGACCTAATTAACGCGTAAGCTTCGTGTTGTTATTGAGAGCGTGTGTGTGCTCATTCCGTTGGGTTTAACAGGCAGTTTAACCGGGCTGTAGAGATAGTGCAAAGGTAGGCTCTAGGACTGGGCACTACGAACAAGACGTAACCCACTCACAACTACCCTGTAGTCTGCCAAAGACGGGGCCTATCCAAACCGGGTATGAGGAGAAACTCGCCATGTATAGCTTGTACAAGCAAGGTGAGCGCCCGTATGAACCACAAGATGTGACGTGTGTTGAACAGCGCTCGCAAAGCTACCCTGGGCAATGTCAAGACGTCAAGGCCAGGCATGTGGGACATGCTGGGGCGAGCAAAATGGTGAGTCTGATTTTTGTTGAAATAGGAAGCTACTAGATTTTGTTAGGGACGAGTGGGCGAAGCACAAGGACCTCGATAAACGCGAGGCGCAATGGATGTACGTCGAAACATTGAAGAAGGTCCGTATGTTTCACTTGAGCTATGTTATATTCGTTCTGAGTTGGTGTTTGAATGATAGGTGCTGCGCAAATATCCAGATCGAACGGTTGCGAAAGACCTCATCGCTGAGCTCGAAGGATATGCTGGCGATCCCAACAACCTTGTTATGAGTAGTAAGTGCCCTGCCAGTCTGCCCAATTCGCTCTCACTCATTTTACATGTGTCACCGATCGACAGGCAACCTAGGAGCGTCAACTACGTTGCGCGATCGAGCCGAATCCTCGTCCTCCGGCTCCTCTAGAACCGGCGGCTCCCAATCCCCCGCACGTACCCCGCTCAGAGCGGCCCATCAACAACCTTTTGCGCACATACAGCAGCCTACACAAGAGTCGGGTGTCTTTGAGTCCTCAGAGGACGAGACCACCGAATCCGAGACAGACGCTGAGGTAGACGACATGCGAGCCGCACCCCCATCCAACTCACCCACGATTGTCCGCCCACGTTCGACCGTCTCCTCACAGTACCGATACCGGACACCCGTCGCTCGTTCTAATGCTGCCTTCTCCCCCACACATTCGCCCGGCCTACAGGGTCCCGCGCCTGTCGTTGCCGGAGTGCCACTCACACAGCCCCAGCCACGATACGCGGCTCCCTCTGCATTCGCCCCCCTCGCTCAGCAAGCGTTCTCGCCTCAACCTACGCACCAGCTGCATCCCGCATACCACCACCCACATATGCCAGGCTCGGAGGTGATGGCTCCCTACTCGGGTCATGTGGTACCATACCCAGATGCGGCGCGCTCGCCACATGTGCCGACGGGGTTGGAACGTGCTATCGTAGACATACAGGCGTCGCTGGCTGCTTTGCGCGAAAGGATGGAGATAATAGAGCATGGTGGATCGTATACGTCTTATGCGTCGCGCCAGTCTCCGCCCCGCCGCCACTCGCCCCTCCACCCGATGCTGCCATTCAACCTGGACCCACGCTCGTTCGGAGCTTGGTCGGTTGTGCTCACACCCTTGGCACGCTCCGTCACGAATGCGCGCAAAATAATGGAGGTCGTGCGGAGGAACCCGACATTAACGGTCGTGCGAAGGTTGATGCTTGATATCTCATTCTTACTGGCCCTTCTCGCACTCATCCGGGCGTGCTGGAGAAGATTTGGAGGACGAAGGAGAGAAGTGCTAAGCGCACTCGGTGGACTATGGATAGCGCTAGTTAATGGTGGCCAGGCACCTAGGAGAGAGCGAGTGCTTGTTGACCGCGGGATCTAAAGAACTTTTATGCACACACGATACTATGATAACGAATACGATCTCTGCTGAGTACTTGTTGTTTTTATTTCAACTATGATACACTTGACTCGTTTTACAAAATTTAATAAGTTCAGAGTGGCAAGCAGGGAATTAGACTTTGGACATGTCCACCACGCAGCGGATGCATTCTCCCTGCTGAATACACGCATTAGGTGATTAGCAAGTCGGTTAGATAGACCAATGACTAGAGAGCTTACATGCATGTCGTCGAATCCTTTCTGGATCTCCTTCAGGTCACGGTGGTGAGTTACGTACTCGTCGACGAAGATTTTACCCGCGAGGTAGTCTAAGCAAAATGAGCTCTCGGCACGTATTTAGAGCAAAACGCCATGCGTACCGTCCACGATTCCAGGAAGCTCAGTGCGGCCCTTCACACCGCCAAAAGCGCTTCCTCGCCAGGTGCGACCAGTAACCTATATTAGGCAATCAGATATTTCAACAGGATAAATGCATAGTATGAGCACCAACCAGTTGGAATCTAGCGAATCAGGCCGAGCAATGAGTTCGTGTGAGATGGTATGCGTTGACGAATGCACTTACGGTCTAGTAGAGATCTCAGCACCAGCAGGCGCAACACCGATAATAGTCGACACACCCCATCCCTTATGCGACGCCTCCAACGCAACGCGCATAACTTCGACCTACCAATCCCAAATCATCAGCACCGGCTCATCTCTCTATGCAAAGGAACTCACATTTCCAGTCGCATCAAACGTGAAGTCCAGTCCACCATCTGTGATCTCAATCAAGTGGTCCTGCAGACGCTTGCCCTCTGGCAAGTCTTTGGGGTTAACAAACTCGACACCGTCTCCTCCAAACTTCTTGGCCCAGTGATCTTTCTTGGGGTTCGTATCGACCGCAATGATGCGCTTGGCTTTCATCATGCGCGCTGCGTTGATGCATCCTAGACCGATGCAGCCGCAACCAAAGACCGCAACGTTGGAGCCCTCTGAGAGATTGCAAAGTGAGGTTAGGTCCACCGGGTACGCAGAGAAGGAGAACGAGACGTACCAACACCAGGCAGCTTCGTGACCGCTCCCCAAGCAGTCGTAATCCCACATCCCAACAAACAAACTTTCTCAAGGGGCGCCTCTTTGTTAATCGCAACGACCGAGAACTCCGAGACGACAGTATACTGCGAGAACGTTGACGTTCCCATCTACACGCACCCGACCCACGTCCGTCAGAATCGGAACAATTAGGAACGCGGCAAAAAGGCTAGACTCACAAAATGGAAGATGTCTTTGCCCTTGGCTTTGAACCGGGTGGTTCCATCGGGCATGAGCCCCTGTCCCTGCGTTGCGCGTACTGCGGGGGGTGAAGAGAAGGTCGGTGGGCGCCTGCGACTGCGGGTGATACTGTGCACGTACCTCGGCCGCAAAGGTTGGTCTTGCCGCTTGTGCAAAATTTACATTCCCGGCATTCTAGACAAGTTTGCTTTAGTTTGGTAAGAGTTATTATGTGAAGTCGCTTACCTGCGGTGTATAGCGGAATAACATGGTCTCCCTAAATGCGCCTGTGTTAGCGCGCTCAGTATGCGAAGGCGATGTCTGACTTACTGGCTTCACACCTTTTACGCCTTCGCCAACCGATTCCACCTGCGAGATTGAGAGTTAGAGCAAACTTTCACGTTCACTTTGCTTTGACTCACAATCCCACCGCCTTCGTGCCCCAAAATCACGGGGAATACGCCCTCGGAGTCCTTTCCGCTTCGCGTATACTCATCACTAGAAAACGCTCACAACACTGTTCGATCCTTTGATCAAGATTCATTGACTCACGTATGACAGATGCCGGTGTGTAAGATTTTGATTCGCACTTCGCCCGCCTTGGGAGGCGCAACTTGAACATCTTCGATCACAATTGGTTCACCAGGACCCCAGCACACTCCAGCCTTGCATTCGATGGTCTGACGCATGTATGAGCTATATGCGCTGCCAAGTAGATCGTGGAGCCTACCTTTCCTGTAGTATCAGACATTGTGCGAAATTCGGGAGAGGGTCGGTCGTGCAGGGAGCAAGAGGGCGGGACTGGCTTTTAAACTACCGGACTTCGACGTCATGTGCGTAATGGCCTCCACCGATCGCGACTAGATAGGAGGGTGAAGAGGCGGCAGGACGTAAAATCCAAGAATTCGAACGAGCGGAAGGACACTGTCCGCTACGCACAAGGGGGTGGAGGTCGCCCAACGCTGGAACGCCGCGGAGGGCACAACTCGCGCACACACGGTGAGGGAGAGCGCCCATGGTGCTATGCAGAACCAAACTCGCGCGCGGTGTTACGCAATGTGATGACACAGCACCCCCGCCAAGCGACCCGCGCGGACGATGAGTAAGCCGACTTCCAGATCCACGAAAAGCTTACTGTTGCGAACGCGCACGCCCCGGGCCTTCTGCGGCCTGAAATCTTGGCCATGATGCTTCCTGATGGTGGGTTTACAGTGGTCTGTAGAGCATTCGACCATTAATTTTACTGTAGAAAATGTATGCGACTAGCGTTTGTTCATTGACATAAGCGCGGAACCTCTTGGCCGCGGCAGTTGCGGGTAAATGCATCTGCGGAAAGATTGAGTGTGACTCAGGGGGCCAAACCACCGCGCGGATGAGATAGCGCCATGGCTGAGTCAGGGGCGAGCACGGAGTGGGACCTGTTTCCAGACGGCCATACCGGTGATTCGGAATATTCGACGCGTCAGACCCCAAGCCGCTCATCGCCAGTTTTCGACCCCATGGGCTCTTTAAAACCTTGGCTCTCGGCTCCTATCCCCCAGCTGCCTAGCTTCTTCACTTGCAACGCACTTGGCGTCCTCTGCCTCCAGTTCGCCTTTCATCATGTCGGCTGCACAAACCGCGCCAACGCTTACCCCTGTCGCCTCGCGCACATCCAAGCTCGATGCCAAAGAGTTCGAAAAGGGCGATCCCAACCGGGAGAGCATGGCTCCAACCGTTGTTGCGGACGAGGAGCGCTACCTGACCGGCTCGCGCCTCTTCCTTGTCTTTGTTGGCATGCTTATGTCCATCCTGCTCATTGCTCTCGATCAGACAATTGTAAGTCGGTCTTTGTGTTGGATCTCCGTTTGGCGCTTAGCATGTTTTCTCCAGGTTGCAACTGCTCTCCCTGTCATTGCGAGTAAATTCGATGCGTTTGACCAAGTAACATGGATTGGTATGTCGCATACATTTGTGTTCTTGCATGTTCTCATTGTTCTCCAGCTTCCGGCTACTTCCTCACCCAGGCGGGATGCATGCTGACCTACGGCCAACTCCTCGCGATCGCACCCACCAAATGGGTTTACCTCGTCGCTGTTGTCCTCTTCGAGATCGGCTCTTTGTTCTGCGCTGTTGCAACCACCATGGAGTTCCTTATCTTTGGCCGTGCATTTGCCGGTGTAGGTGCCGCGGGCATCTTCGTTTCAGTCCTGTCCATCATTGCCCAGGTCACTCGCCTCGAGCAGCGCCCCGTCCTCTTCGGTACCTTCGGAGCTGTCTTTGCGCTCGCTAGCGTCGTCGGCCCTCTCTTGGGTGGCGCATTCACCGACCACGTCTCCTGGCGTTGGTGCTTCTACATCAACTTGCCATTTGGTGCCATCACCGTCGCGACCATTGTCTTCTTGACCCCTAACCGTCCTGCGATGGGTGGAGTTGAATATGAAGGCAAGACTACTCTCCAGAAATGGCTCTCTCTCGATTGGTTTGGCTCCGTCCTCGCCCTTGGCATGGTCACCTCGCTCCTCCTTCCTCTCCAGTGGGGTGGAAATGAGCGTCCCTGGAACGACAAGGTTGTCATTGCCCTGTTCTGCGTGGTACGTTTTCGTTTTTCTCTCGTGATATTTGCTGCGGATCCTAATGAACTCCTATTAGTTCGGTGTCCTTCTGATTGCGTTCATCGCCTGGGAACACAGACTCGGCTCGCGTGCTATCCTCCGCACGGCCATGTTCCGTCGCCGTACTCAAATTGGTACCTGCTTGGAAGCTGTAAGTTTTATCAACTTGCTATCTAAAACCCAAACTAACATACGATTTGCAACTTCAGTTCTTCGTCATGTTGACCCTGCTGCTTGGTACCTACTATCTTCCGGTCTACTTCCAAGTTACCAAGGGTCACTCTGCTACCAAGTCCGGTATCGATATCCTGCCCTTCATGCTTAGCGTTGTCGTTATGGCCGGAGGCTCCGGGGGTGTTATCAACGCTACTGGTCGCTACTGGCCTTTCCTCCTCGGCTCCCCTCTCCTTACCTCCGTCGGTGCCGGTCTCCTCTACACTCTCGACATCAACTCTGGCTCTGCCAAGGAGATCGGATACCAAATCCTTTTGGGTGTTGGTGTTGGCGGTGCTCTCCAGAACACGATCATCGCTATCCAGGCAGAATATGCTCATGAAGAGGAGCTCATTCCCCAGGGAAGTTCTCTTGTGACCTTCACGCAGCTTATTGGGTAAGTTCTTATCTATTTTTGGCTTCTTCGGTGCATGGTACTAATTACTTCGGATATTAGTGGTATCATCGGTATTGCCATCGCTGGCTCCGTTCTCGCCAATCAGCTCGGCAAATACTTGTTCTTGTATGCGCCTGACCTCCCACCTTCCATCGTGATTGCTGTTCGCCAGAGCGTGTCTGTCATCTTCACGCTCCCAGTTGAGCAGCAAGAGCCTGTTATCCGAGCTTACTTGAAGGCGCTGAACAGCGTGTTCTTGATTGGTGTCCCGGCTGGTGTTTTGGCATCTTTATCTGCCTTGTGAGTCACACCCATCCAGCTCCCATGTCTCTATCTCTAATGATCCGTTTGTCCATAGGTTCACCAAGAACTACAACCTCAAGGCCATGGGCATTAAGCCTGGCGCAGCTGTTGCGTAAAGCATGGATGCTCCTGTCTCTTTCCTGGTTCGGGTTTTGGTTGTAGAGATACCATATTTTGCGATAGTATTGTTACCATGTTCGTTAGCTTTTGGATGCTCGTTGTGTCTCGTTGTACGTCACGCTTAATTCGCTATTTATTGGGATTGCTGGGATGTGTACTTTTTCCGCATAGAGAAATGCATGATCTGCGAATTAGATACCACGCTTGATTCGTTTGTGTTGTGTGATTGAAAGAGAATCTGCCGTGACGAACATGCGCAGATGCGCTGCTTGGGTATAGGGTACCTCAGAAGTAATTGAACGGCTCATAGTTGTCGACATATATGCTGTTGTTATCAAGCTAGGTCTGGAATTGAACACTTCAACTATTATTTTATCAAGGTTCCCGCGCGACACTGGCAGTTTTGGGACATGGTAACTTGAATTCGTCAAAGGTACTAATCCCTGCGTTGAGTAGAATGATTTTGTGCTTTGAGGAGCTCCCTCGCTTTCAAGCAGAAAGTAAAGGCTAAAGCGAAATAGATTACTAAACCAAAATATGTATTCGATGGCCTATGAATACACTTCCTTGGCAAAATGATGTACCACGGGCTCAATAGACTCAGGCTGGCCCCAGACACACTCGTACCGCTATTTATTTATAAAGGGGTTGAGCGGGGGACGTAAAGGCGGCGAGATATCATCTGAAACAAAGTTATCTGCCTTTTGCGGGACGTAATCAAGAACGACTTCTCCGGCGCTAGTGCGCAGTCTCTCCACGCCTAGCACACACCACATCATCCCATCCACGCTCGCCTGGACTGCGCGCCAAGCCGTCTGCCTACAACTTCACACCAGCCCTAACTTGCACGAAAAACAAAACCAGCGATGGCGACGTCTGGACTTTCTCGACGCCGAGTAGGTGCCACTACGCCGTCGATGACGACTGAGGGGCTACCCGAGGCGGGCTCGGCCGTGTCATCTCCGTCGAGGACTGGGACGCCAAATGGAGCGGGCGCGAGCGCTGGAGGGAATAGGTTTGGAGGAGGGACTGCACTCGAGGGTGGTGGAAAGATCGCGTTTGACCCGCGTGATTTGGAGACTGAGGGCGAGGGGAAGAGTATGCCTCGTTTGACGATTTTGGAGGACGTGCTGTTGCTTGGGATCAAAGATAAACAGGTACGTCGTCTACTTGTGCTCCTGTGGATATTGTGCTGAGCATCTGTGTGTGGTCTTTTTGTAGGGCTATCTCTCATTCTGGAACGACAACATCTCGTATGCGCTGCGTGGATGTATCATCATGGAGCTCGCACTGCGTAAACGAATCGCGATGGTGAAAGATTCGGCACGGCGGCGATATCCCCTCCCAGACCGTCTCATCGAGGTCATTGACGAGCGCCAGACTGGCGAAACCATCCTCGATGAGGCTCTCAAAATGATCAAGGCCAGCGAGAAAATGGGTGTCGGCACATGGATTGATCTGCTCAGTGGTGCGTCATCACTCCCGCAAATCTAATTCACTTTCGGTCCGGACTTAAACTACTTGTGGCACAGGTGAGACATGGAACGTCATGAAAATCGGGTACCAGCTCAAGCAGGTGCGCGAGCGACTGGCAAAGGGGCTTGTGGATAAGGGTGTCTTGCGTACGGAGAAGACCAACTTTTTGCTGTTTGATATGGCTACCCATCCTGTTGCGGACGCCCGGACAAAAGACGAGGTTGTCAATCGCGTCGTTTCGCTCTTGACCGCACGTACAACGACCATACCCGCCTCTGCGCTAGGCAAGGAAGGCACCCAGTTCCGTGCGCTACGTGCTGTGTGTCTCGTCACGTCGGCGGTAGGCATCATCTCACTTTACCTTCCGGCTATTTTGCCTAATTTGTATCTCTTATGACAGTATGCGGCCAGCGTATTGGAGAATGGCCTTTCCCGGCTAAACTACGATGCCCGAGAGGCTGCACTTAGCCGTTGCGACGACATTCTGGCTGAGTTCTCTGTGTGGCCGTTTGGTGCGAGGGAAGGCGGCGCTGAAGCACAACAACGCAAACGACAAAGCTCCGGGGACAGCAGTGCCAGCGTCTCGGAACTCCTGCGTCTGGCGAGGGCTGAAGCTGGCGGCGAGGGCGGGGAGGACCCGAGCTGCGAGATCATCGCTGCCGTTTTAGAAGTATTCAGTCGCATGGACAACCTGCTGTGATGTATGCCTCCTTTATTTCGTGATATAACCCACCGCAAAAGCCTGATTAGTCGTTCTTGTGATCACACAAAGGTTGTTCTCTTGGGGTCGTTTGGTTTCTACTGTTTGTCGTCGACGTTGTCTCTTTCACTGCATCTCGTCCTTTCCATAGTAATGGTTCACAATTTTATTGTACTTCTGTATCGACAGCGCCCCGTCTCGCCATAAATCTTGAGGTAGGTTTGAAGTTTACAGTGCTGCTGCGAGTCTGTTGCAAGGAATGTAATGAATGTGAATAGTAAGCGAAAGCACGGTAAATGATTAAGAAAGATGTAAAAAGGAAAGTTAGATGTAACGAGAGCTGAGGGCAGCAGACAAAGCGAGGAGAGCGAAGGCGCAGGGAATAATCCAAGACGAGGTGCTAGTAGTAGGCTGGTGTTTGGAAGATACAGAAGAAGAGGATGAAACTTGAGTAGGGGTGATCCTGACATACCCAATAGACTACGGAAAGTACGTGAGTAATGAGTTGCGCATACAATACCCGACAGTTTAACTCACCTGGAAACCCCGAATGCTGTAACAAAATCAGCCGTTAGCAAATTAGAATGTCACACCCACAACTTTGCACATACTAGTATCCCTCAATGTTCTTCCTAATCTCGTCTTCCATCCCTCGGGGAACACCAGAAAGCTTGAACTCTACCTTGGTCGAGTCACTTTGCTGGTTCAAGGTCGTTGTCAGTTGGCCCTCATGACCTGTCATTCAAATGTTAGGTTTCGCATATACCCGAAGCTAAAGAACGCTTACCTGCCGGCCAGCTGGGCGAATTGAGCTTCCAGGTTGAAACAATCTTCGTCGGCTTCTGCAACTCTGTATATTTACCAGTCACTCCGCCTCCAAATAAGCTAATCGGTGCGCCCACGACGGCTTGCGACTACATGCCGACGTGTTCAGTTTTCTTCGGTCGCATTTGATGAAAACACGTACCTGGGCGGGGGCGTGCGACCAAGCAGGTATCCGCTTCTCGTCTGTCAAAAGCTCGAACAAATCGTCCGCGCTGGCCATGAACGTCCCATCGACAGTGACGGTAGTTGCATTCGTGATTCCTTTCGAGACGTCCTTGGCTGAAACAGGCTTGGAGAGAGGGGCGGTGGAGATAGGTGGATTGGGAGTGCTGGGGGTTGTAGTTCCTGGTGTGCCAACTTGGAGATCTTTGCCATGGGTGTCGAGCATGGCAGAACGGAAAGTGTTGAAGCGCTGGGAAAGCAACGAAGGTAATTTGGCTTTTGCAAGGGTATAGAGGGCGTTCACGGCCGGGCTGGAGGTGCTGGTAAGAGACCATTGATACTGCAAACGTCATAGGCAAGCATTTTAGTATTACAAAAATGCAAGGGCCGGCGTATGGCACGTACCACGTAGTCGCTCAACCCATCCGATTGTTCGTGCGACACCTCTGGGATGGTCAAGCTGCCCTCAGCCTTGGTCCCTTCCTTGTCTTCGCCTGAATGCGTAATGTGTGTAATGTTAGTGTAATTTGACACGTCGTCGGCGTGTATTTGATGCTAACCTGACCACGAGAGGACAACCTTGCAGTCGAAGATAGTAATGAGCCTATGGAGATGAGGTTCAGCCTCACCGCCACGATACTAGCCTAGCATCATCCAAATTGACACGCTCTAAGACTCACTTGGATTTGCGCTGCCCCAGCTCACAGTCGCCATCTACCTCGGTAACTTGGGTTACTTTTACCTCGGATCCGTCCTCCAAGTGGGAGATGGTAACAAGTTCCTGCTCAAACCACGTCTTTGCCCTACAGGAGGCGCGGGGATTATTCTCCAAGCACTATCGCGGCGCATCTGGTAGACATACCAAGGCGTGACATTCTTGTTTTTCCAGTGCCAGTTGGCGGTAGTAGGTGGCAAAGCCATGTTGAAGTAATAATTGAGAGAGAAAGAGAGGTAGGGTGGGTAAGCAAAGAACTCAAGTTGAGGCGGAGATTATGAGCGCTGCGTGTCTTGCCAGAAACTTCGATAAGCGCCGATGACAGACAACATTTGTCTCTAGAACAATCTGAGCCACTTTATTGAACCCCAAAAAGAGAAGATGCGCGAAATCAATTGCAAAGCATAGGCTACAGTTATCAAGTAATTCACAAGGTTTTAAAAAAAGACGGCAAGCCGCCTATCACGAAAGGGTTTAAAAAGTTTCAGTATGTCGTCACGGACTACATCTCAGAATATGAAAACTAGACCAGCAAGGAGTGCACGAAGTATATAAGAACAAATCTGCAAGCAGAAAAAGTAAGATCGGACGAAACATCAAGGATATATCGCAGGAATCAAAACCAGGATATGCGACAGAATCGAATCAGGTAAGGACCGGGGTGAATGACCTGCATTTCGGGGGTAGGTGATCTGGTCGCCATAGGGTAGTTGCATTTTGGCGATTTCACTGCCTGATAGCGGAGAGCGAGCTCAATCGTCGGCTGGCGCGAACGTCAGACCTGCCAAGGTCAAGGCACTAAAAACAACCATAGTTTAGAAATACGTCAAGCCAATATATGATTCAAGTTACCTCAAGAGGGACAACGCCGCGGCGTCCGTTGCGTTCGCACAAACCCCAGCCATCATCGTAAGCATGGACGATAGTCACCCAGTCGCCGTCGCGAATATCAAGCCTGTTGAATAGGATGTAAGCAAGTGTCAATAAAACTAAATAAGCCAACTAACTCGTCAGGCAAAGTTGGCTGGAACGTTTGCACAACTCGTTTCCTGCCAATAAGGTGCGAAGGAAGACCTTCAACTGGCGCGGGCGCTGTCAGAGCAGGAGTTGGCGCCGCCAGGTACTGCTGACTTGGGGGTGCTACACTGGAGGGGGCCGGAGAAGCGGTACGCATGAAAGGAGCGGCAGGGGCAGGCGACGTTATCCTTGGAGCGGGAGACGCGGTCCGTTCATTCTGCCCGTATCCATAACCAGTCGCGGCGCCCATTGTGGGATAAGGTCCAGCCATGTTGTTGCCAAACGCGGGTTGTCCAAAGTTCAAGTTCACATTTAGGCCGGCGTATGATGGCTCCACAGGTGCAATGCTCGGGAGCGGCTTCTCGGTACTGATCGAAGGAGCACTGCCTTGACGGAAATCACGAGTGATTGGCTCCGCGCCCTTCATGTCCGTCTCAGAAACGTTGGTGAACGGGAAAGGAGCAGTGTCTGCAACCGGGCCTGCACCATAGTTGTTCTCCCTTCGCTTGGCACGTCGATAAACTTGGACACGACGGAATGTGAATGCACCCGCAAGAAGCACAGCCAACAAAGCACCAACAACGATAAGGGCTAGAGGGAGCGTTAACTGTTAGATCGTGACTGAACACATGCACGTATGCACGTACCAATAATCCCACCACTCATGCCAGAGCTTGATTGTGCGTTGCCGCCTACATTTGCAGGAATTCCTGTACCAGACACCGAAGCAGAGGTTGCCGAGCGGCTAGTTGTCGGAGCGGATGAGACCTCGGGAGTTGGAGCCACCGGTGTAGTGAGAACCAAGGAGGGCACAGGCGACGAAGATGCAACTGCAACGCTTGACGAAGAGAGAGCGTCGACTGAAGTCAACACCGCCTGGGTAGTAGAGATCTGTGGAGGACTGGTGGTGGTGGTGAATACAATGACCGAGATCGTCGGAGTCGGAGTAACGACATCTGAGGTCGATGGCGCGACCGTCTGGGTTACAGTGACGACAGGCCTAGTTTGAGTGATCACAGGGGTTGTTGCAACTATAGGGACTGTTTGCTGAACTGGAAGAGTCGAAGTCGGAGCAACCACCACCGGGGTTGTGCTAAAAAGAGCGGTGGACGCAGTGGACAACCTAGACTCCAACGCCTCGGAGATGACTGGGGAGAAAAGAGTTATCGTATTGTAGTACACCGACGCGCAAAGACGATATACTCACGGGACAGACCAAGTTGGCGAGGGAGAACGGGCATGTCGGCCAGGAGAGGAGTAAACGAGTGGTGGTAGAACAGTAGGATTGTCGTGTGCACAAGAGAACGTCAAGCTCTCTACGAATAAACCAGCCAAGAGACACTGAGCGCAGGCGACCGAGGCAAAGACGAGAGCTACACAACCAGAAGGTGGTAAAACGCACCCGGCGATTTTGTATCCCAATGGAGCCCGTTTCCCGGGAAACCGGGATACAGTAACACCGTTGTTAGAAACCAAATGCGCTAGCTGTTTGTTCAATATACAATAATTCTATACATTCATACATTGGTCGCGTACTCTGTTCACAACGGCACGACAATCACTCGAGCGATTCGAAAGCGCATCCAACGTTGTC